>JAMZAV010000247.1:600000-805416 GCA_024449915.1 Sweltsa coloradensis | reverse complement strand
AGGCCACTTATCTTACTAGATCCGGAAGATCAGAACAAGTTTAGAAGGCCAGCCCTGGTTCTTCCGTCATTTTATCCGGGCATTAGGCCACTTTCTTACTAGACGCGGAAGACAGACAAAAGGGTTAAAGGCCCACCCCACTGGTTCTTTTAACGTCTTTAAAAAGGCTTGGGCCCACTTATTTACAGATCGGGGAAGATCAACACAAGGCTTAAAAGGGACCAGCCACTGGTTCTGTACTCGTCAGTTTAACATGGCTTTGGCCATTACTTACTGATCGGGGAAAGATCGACAAAAGGGCTTAAAGGACCAGCCACGGGTTTCTTTTTTCCGTAGTCTTATCACTGGCATTGGGACTTATCTTATAGATCGCGGAAGATCAAAACAAGGTTTAGAGGGCCACCCACTGGTTTTTGTCTCGTCAGTCTTTCACGGGCATTAGGTACTTCTTCCCCCCTTTGTCCAGCCCTTTTTGCCGTTTTTCACCTTCCTTTATCAAACTAGATCGGGGGAAGATCAGACACAAAAGCTTAGAAGGACACCACTGGTTCTCTATCGTCAGTCTTACACTGGCATTAGGCACTTTTTTTAAAACCAAAAATCGATACAAGGTTTAGAAGGACCACCCTTTTGGTTCTCGTGTGTCAGTCTTTCACTGGCATTAGGCCACATATCTTATAGATCGGGGAAAATTTCAAAAAAGGGTTTAAAAGGATCAGCCCCGGTTTCTGTACTAGTCTTATCACTGGCTTTAGGCCACTTATCTTACAAATCGCGGGGGGTCAGCACAAGGCTTAGAAGGATCACCTCGGGTTCCCTTTTACACGTCAGCTTACTGCTTTAGGCCACTTATATATAGATTGCGGAAGATCCTACGGTTAAAGGGACCAGCCACGGGTTCTTGTTCCGTCGGTCTTTCACTGCATTAGGACTTACTTACTAGATCGCGGAAGATCAGACACAAGGCTTAGAAGGACCAGTAGGTTTTGTGCTCGTAGTCTTTCACGGGAAATTGGGGCAATATTTCTAGATCGCGGAAAATCAGTCACAAGGCTTTTAATTTGTTATTAGATTAGTGTTATTTGGGCCCTTACACGCTCATAAAGAATCACGTCACGTCTTGTTTTCTGGTCTCTAATTAAATACATGAATAAATAATTAGTTTTGTGCCCTAAAACCCCATTAACTTACTCTAAAAAATAACTAAAAAAAAATTTGATGGGGGGGAGTGAGGGGGAAATGAGGGGTGAGTGAGTGAGTGAGTGAGTGAGGTAGGGTGGGGGTGAGTGAGTGAGGGGGAGTGAGTGAGGGTGATGGGGGAAGTGATAGTGGGGGTGAGTTAAGTGAGTGAGGGGGGGAATGGGAATGATGAATAAATGAATGAATGAAAATGAAAACAACAAAAAAAAAAGCATCAACAAGAAAAAAACGGGCAAAAAAACAAAAAAAAAAAACAAAAAAAAAACAAACAAACAAAAAACAAACAAACAAGCAAACAATCAAACAAAAAAAATGACTGAATGAATGAATGAATGAAAATCAATAAATTAATTAAGAAAGAAAGAAAGAAAGAAAGAAAGAAAGAAAGAAATGAATGAATGAATGAATGAATCAATGAATCAATGAATGAATGAATGAATGAATGAATGAATGAATGAATGAAGAGATGAGTACATGGGACAATGTGTTCCGCTGGGGGATTTCTATCACTTTTGGGCGAAACGTCATGATTTTTTTTTTTTTACAAGATATAACAATTGTTTAAAACGAGAATAACTTGTTGGACAGGATAAACTTCCTTGTACATTGTAGAGCGACTAGGCAGAGGGGCATGTATGTTTTACCAAAATGCTGTATAGATGTTTTTCGTTACACTTGCCTGTATCGTATTCAGGAAGTTTACAATGATCTAGCTCCGTCAGAGCTATATATATAAATGTTGTACAATGTTCCTGTGTATTTGTCATTTTTGAGTTATGTTTTGCATGTTTGTACATGTGTGTGTCTATGTTTTTGTTATACGTTACTGGTGGGGCTCTGCCCTGTTAACGATATATTGACAAATAAATAAATAAATATTTAAATAAATAAATAAATAAATAAATAAATATGTTAAAAAAATTAATTATTTAATAATTAATAACAAAATAAAAAAAAAAATAAATAAATAAATAAATAAATAAATAAATAAATAAATAAATAAAAAAAAAATGCTTATCGAGTCTACCCATTCAGTTAAATAACTGATTTTCAGTGGGGGACAGTAAATCAATGCGACCAAACTAACCCTGTAGGCCCCGACACATTCGACAAGTGAGCGATAATCATCCCAAAATCGATATTTTAATAGGAAATATAGCAATCAGTGATATGGACAGTGCAAACACACACTTTTGTTGTTTACACAACAGTTGTTGTTTACATTCTTAAGGAATGTCACTAGAGCATTAACCATTAACACGCTCGACACGTCTCTCGCAACTAGGCTATGCAGTGGTTCAAATTATGATTTAATTTGTATGCATTGTGTTTTTAACACGTGTTTTAAATATTTGTTCAACACAGATCCTTTTTCTGATACGCATTGTAATTTTTTAGTTATATTACACATATTTACTTTGAGTGTAAGGTCCCAGTTTGTAAATGTTGTAATTGTACTTATATTGAGATAAATAACTGATTTACAATTATATATAAATAATAAATAAAAAAATTGTATTTAGAGTCTACCCACTCAGTTATATAACTGATTTTCTGTGGGGGACAGTAAATCAAAGCGACTAAGCCTACCCTGTAGGCCCCGACGCAATCGACATTGTCGACATATATAAACATTGTCTAAATAAATAGCTACTTCACACGGATAACCGAAAGCTATAATGAACTGAATTAAAGTTGTAAGAGTATCGTGACTGATAATAAAATCGACGAAAACACTTAAAACAACGAGTTGACGAGGATACAATCTGAGTGACTATCAGCGCCCTAATCATCAAGGTAGCAGCCCGATGCCACAAGGAACGACCACAACGACAAAAACAACAACAACAACAACAACAACATAGCTTTAGGGCCTTAATATTGGAGAACTTGTTTCGGACTTTAAAAGTATATAAGTAAAGCATATACCTGTTACTTCCTCTTTTCGTTGGTAGACGAATATCACTTACGGTCCGGATGCGTAGTTGAGGAGAAGACTATGAAGACACTCCAATGCGATGATCATTCTGTATCCGTGTCGATGATCGCGATGTGTCACACGCAACTCTGAAACAAAACCAACAACATAAATTAAAACAGACCCCACCTCCAGCATTCGCCTTCTATAGTGGAGTAAAGATGTCTAACTATAGTGCAAAATGTGATACCAGCATAAAAATTTGCAATAAGATAGATTTTGGCATGATAAATTCGAAAATAACTGGCTCCACGATGGGGTCTTATTATTTAACTATTAATTAATTAATTAAAATTAATTAGTTAATTATGTGACACGAATTTCAAAGTGTCAATAAATAAGTCATGTTTGGTATTAATTAAGAGCATTTTTTACCTTTATTAAGAAAAAAATACACTGAAATAAATATTTAAACATACATCATGTTATAGCAAAATATGTTGATTTTGCTGATTTTTTTGTTTTTGAACCAAAAGATTAACGTTAAAGTAAAATTTCTTCTAACCAATGATATCACAGTGTTCACAAAATAGCTGGTTACTATAATGCAATTAAGTAATTAATTTAAGTTAATCAATTCATAGTTTAATACTCAAAACTCAGCCTGGAGCCAGTGATTTTCGAAATTCTTATTACAAAATCTTTAAGATAGATATGAACAAGTAAAATAATGCATTTTGCTACGTCACACAACGTGTTTTTGTAACTTTTCAATTTAAGAAAATGTGTTAATTTGTGTAAAATATATTGTAATTACCATTATTGAAAATTAAAATATGATACATTAATAGTTACCAGTTCCTTTGTGAACATTGTGTTATCATTGGTTAGGAGAAATTTTACTTTAAAGTTTAAAGTTGACCTTTTGGTTCTAAAACTAAAAAATTACAAAATCAACATATTTAACTATAACATACATATATTTCAATAAATTTTGTCAATGTATTTTTTTTCTTAATGTTGGTAAAAAATGCTTTCAATTGATAACAAACACTACTGATTTGTCTTTACTTTGAAATTTGCGGATTAAATTAACTAATTAATGTTAATTAATCACTTAATAGTTAAATACTAAACACTCAACTTGGAGCCAGTTATTTTCGCATTTCTCATTTCAAAAGCCTTAAGATTGCTAAATTTTTAAGTTGGTATCATATTTTGTACTATAGTTAAGACATCTTTACGCTATAGAGTAATTTGTGTTAAATATAAGGTGACCGGACGTACCGTTTTCAGAACATTTGTACCGGTGTCCCGAGAGATTCGTTAAAATGTCGTATTTGTACCGGTTTGCAATTTTGTAGGGGAAATGTCCCGGTATTCGGTAAACTGTACCATGTGGAAGGATAATGTTTAACGTGAAAAAATACACTCCTCTAATAAATAATAACAGTAATAACATTGAAATTGTTATTCCACTTCCAAGAAGATAATTCATTTTCTCTAGGGGTGTGCGAGTATTATTCAATGATTTTGGTGGAGGTGCCGGGTCGCGTTCGGATGTGAAAACGTAAATATCGTTATCTATTCTTGGCGTTACCTTACCAACCCTTATTATCCGTAATAGCCTCAGTCTTTTGGTCTTTTTCAAATTTGTGTTCCTTTTTGGAAGTTCTGAACTTTTTTTTAAACAAATAATAAAAATATGTCGCTATGTTTAAATCAACATTTTCATGTAGGTTAATACCACTTACTACTGAATTATGTCATAGACTATAGCCCTAATAACATTTGTGCGTGATCATTAAAATGATCTAGAGAGAGATTACATTTTAAATCAATAGATGTTACTTTTTCACTTTTGGAGCCAACATACTGACATATCAATAAATAAAATTAATATTGAACATAATTGTAAAAAAAAAAATGTTCAAAGAGAAATAGTGAAATTTAAAAAAAGATTAAGTACTCGGACTCCATACTAGAGTATTTTTAAGACTCTGACTCGACTTGAATAAAAACATCAGGACTTGCACACCCCGAATTTTCTCAGTCATTATTTGCATTGATTTTGTTTATAGATAATGACAAATCAAAGTAATAATCATGCAACTGAACTAAAGTTTTGATTAAACCTACACTACACTAATTATTTCGTTGACATGCATATTATACAAATTCAATGCATTTTCAATTATCTTTATTATGTATTATTATTGATTAGAACTTCATTAGTATGATGCCCTCATCAATAAATTACACGCATTATTTTCTGCCGAGTGCTTGTATTTTATTTTGTACTATCATTTTTAAACCACTAGATAAAGATTTTATGACTACAAAAATGTACACATTAAAATCATTTTTAATTCATATTTTCATGTCAGAAAGCTGTTTTCTGGGCATTTTACCAAATATATCTGGAAATAAAATTTGCCTCCAGCGGCTGGGGCTCTGCCTCAGACCCCGAAATGGTCCGGGCGTACAAAGCACATATTCTTAAACTTTAGTTGTCCCGGTTTGTAACTTTCAAAATATGGCCACCTTAGTTAAATATATTGTAATAACTATTAATAAAAATTGAAAAATTATACATTAATAATAGTAACCACCTCTTTTGTGAACACTGTGATATCATTGGTAAGAATTTTTTTTACTTTATTAATGTTGATCTTTTGGTTCAAAAACTAAAAAATCTGCAAAATTCACATATTTAACTATAACATATATATATATTTCAATATATTTGTTCAATGTATTTTTTTTTCTTTAAACAGGTGAAAAATACTCTAAATTAATACCAAACATGACTAATTTATTGACACTTTGAAAGTCATGTCACAAAATTAACTAATTAATTTTAAATAATTAATTAATAGTCAAATAATAAGATTCCATCGTGGAGCCAGTTATTTTCGAATTTATCATTACAAAATCTACATTATTGCAAATTTTTATGCTGGCATCACATTTTGCACTATAGTTGTGTTTGAGAAGACAACTTGATTGCACTATCTAGGAACAAACTTCAGTCGGGATTGTCGGTGGCTGGTATCTTCCGACGACCTCCCGTATCGGAGACTCTGCGTTAACTGTGTATTATTCTTTTGTATGTCAATCACACAGATTCAACCAAAATAAATAACAACTTTCGAAAAATAGCATTCTAACAATAAATTAAAAGCTATCAATTAAAATTTTAACCTGAACACTAAGCGCTATCTAAGTGTGAAACACGAACCCTAACGTGAACCAGTATTAGTAGTAGTATTTTGTAGTCTCGACCGAATCTGACAGGGTTCGACGCCCTGGCAATTCTTATCAGGCATGATATTAGTCAGCGCGCCCTTGCATTGTGCTAGTTAGGCTGGGTTCAGTATGCGGCATGACAAGACCGTCTGTGTCAGGTGTGGTGGGTTATCTGCCTCGGTCTCCGGCTTGTAACTTCACACCTTCCCTGATAAGTCACTTCGAGAGAAAACAACAAACTATTTGCTCACCAGTGGCTGGGCTCAACTCGTAAGGCTGTTGCTTGTTATCCACATCCAGTAAAATATTCGCACGACTAAAGCACCCCTCCCTCATCACCACATATTTAAAGGTCACATAATTTGTAGTATTTAAATTTTTTAAACAAATATTTAAAGAAAGCATCACACTATAAGAGAAAATCGTGGATACTCCAGTGTAGTAGACACACGTAAATATTAAATTAATTTACGATAACTTGCAAAAATCTCGATGATAAATTGTATTGGTACTTCTTCGGTAGGCATGCCCCAACTTTTCAACACTGTTTTTCTTCAATAAAAACAACAAAAATCAACTTCAAATGAGAAATAAATGAAACAGAACTCATTATTAATGATTTACTAATTCTGACCACTCTGAAAATATACCAATTATAAGAATAATGAACACAGATTGAACACAAACACTCGCACATTTCACTGTCATTGGACGGCCATGTTGGCTATTGCATCCTGACTTTACTTAGTTCCAACCTTTTTCACTAAAATACTCCACCTACAAAACCTTTAACGTCACTATTTTAAACGTTAAGTACTTTCACCACAAAAGAAGTTTCGTTTATAATAGCGAAATTAAAGGTTTTGAAGTTTTTTTGTTACTATAACAGCAAATGATTAGTGATTATTCTATTTTGGATTTTTTATTATGTTCTTGTAAGGTTACTTGCAGTGAGTAAAACATCTCAGCACGGTAGGCCTAGGCCACGTCACTCCTCGCTACTTAAAACTTACTTAGAAATGAAACTTGTATGCGTATTTTTAATATAATATAAATCACTTATAATAAAATATAAATCGTTTGATATCCAGTTACTATTCTAAGTCCATGATTTGAAGTTGTTTTTTTATTGATTTTATTAACAAAACACAGTGTTGAAAAGTTGGGCATGCCTACCGCATATTTATAACTAATTTTAAGGTAATTATGCCGTATAGCGCCTCACGCGAAAATCACCAAAAAAATCCCAAAAAGACATGAAAAGCATTATTATGTTACCTTTATCCATTTATACTGTTTTGTGTAAAGGTGAATATCTTCCCTTTTTAATTATATTGAATTGTGTTTATGTTACGTTGTATAATACATCAGTTATCATCACGCCATGTTGAGCATGGTTGCCAACTGTCATTTTGGTAACTACGTAGGTACCCGCTTCCAATCATCATCAAGTTAGTAGGTGTGTGCCACTATGTAACTAGCTGGGGCCAGGCAACTAAGCCCAGGTGGGGTTGGGGGCAAAGCCCCCATTAAAGACAGAAAATTAAATTATTCGGTAAAAGTACTGTAATGGTAAAGATTTTCGGCAGTGTTTTATGTTCTAAATGGTTTCTCAGTTTATGTTTGTAACGTTGGTACATGGCTTGTGTGGTTACATTAAAATGGCTGGCCCTCAGTCCCAGTCTACTCACTACGTAGACCATCTATTTAAGAAGTAACTTGTTGTAAATGCTTTTGAAAATAAATATCGTTTAATTGTAATTGTGATGTCATTATGATTATAGATTCACAGTGAAAATTGTTTTTTTGGTGAAAAAATAAGTGTATTTTCGCGTTGGGCGCCTATACGGCAAAATTTTAAACTAATTTTAAATAAATAAATAAAGAATAAATTGTATTTAGAGTCTACCCACTCAGTTATATAACTGATTTTCAGTGGGGGACAGTAAATCAAAGCGACTAAGCCTACCGCAATCGATGAGTGAGCGATAACCAACCAAAGATCGATATTTTTAATAGGAAATACAGTGGTATGGACAGTGCGAACACCCGCGGATCAACGCCAACAAGGTCGATTCAGAACAACTCTGAATTTATTATGTGCTTCGTTGCTAGGACGGCTCCAAAGTCACCGTTTACAAACTCCTAAGACACGAACTGATGGACTTAAGTCCAAATCAGAAGTTAAAAAATTCTGACTTTGGCGGTGAATGGAAGCAGATACGCCAACAACGAGACCAACGAGCCATACAGGAATGTTGCCAATGCCACACAGAGCCAAATGTTACGTATGGTAGTTAGTCTACCTTGTAACATAGTAGGCCCTATAATATAAATATAAATACACTTATTTATATTTAATAACTGATCATGTAATAAGATGAAAAACAACACTTCATCCAAGGCAAATAGGCTCACTTCATACACAAAGAAGTAGCTACTGTTTAAATTCCTGAAACTATTTTGCCGTTGTTGGTTGGCCACTGTTTGCTTGTCGATGGCGTCGGCGCCGACAGGGTGGCCTCTGTCCGTTATAGGTTAAAAGTCCCCCGCTAAAAATCAGTCATGTGACTGGGTGGGTGGTCTTTAAATACAAATTGTTTTGCATTTGTGATTTATTTACGGAATCTGTCAACTATTACGTTCGAGTATGCACTGCGCACCTCTGTGGCAAATAACTTGTAAGGTCAAGATAAAACTGATTTCATGCGGTTGCAAACCCGCACTGCCGAGTGGTTGACACTTGTGGTTCGTTTGACCCTGTACAATCGACCGCACTCCAACACCTCACCATCTTATTTGAAACTAATACACCTAGTGATTCATGACAATATTAGGGTAATCCTTCGGTTGGGGGGGGGGGTCCAAATCCTTTTTGCGATGTTTAGCGTGAAGCGCGAAATATATTACCGAGTAGGCCCAACAGATTGTAAAACATACGTTGTAAAACATACGCGCCCCCCCCCCTTCTCACCATGTGCCTACACGGGCTGTTGTCAGGGATTTTAATGCTACACTTTACCGCACACTTTTGTCCTTGACTATTACTACCACTGGAATGAACAAGCTGTTACTTATTAATAGACACAGCCCAGACATAATAAAAAGAAAATCAACACCTGTTTAGTACGCGCACATCGACAGTTTTGAATGCAGTTCGACAGTGAAAATATAGCAAGTTACACACACACACGTGACACATACACTCATATTTCCAATAATATCTCTTATCTCAAGACGTTTGTACTTTGGTATCGGTACGCTCAACAGAGGTCAAATGACAATAGCACATTTCAGGGTACTTCTTCGGTTCAGGGGCCCCAACTTGGTTGTTCATGCTTATTTCATGCTTTTTAGAATCACGTAAAACTATTATTATACCTACAAAAACTTTAACGTTGCTATAAACTGGTGTACAAACCTCGCCACGGCGCTTCGCCCCCCCCCCCCCCCCCCCCCCCCCCCCTAAACTTGGATTTTCCTAGCAAAAATTGTTTTGTGGCCCCTGAACCGAAGAAGTGACCACTTCAGCATTGTAGAATCTAAAATAAAATTGAAGTTTGAGAGGCTAGATACAGCATTAATTATTTCTTATGCAAATTGTTGCGGCATCACTACACTTTTAGAACTTGTTCGGTTCTAAAATTCCAGCAACGATTTTCAGCTTTTCTGTGTCTGTTTTAGAAAAGAACGAAATTATGTTAAAATGTATAATAAATAATAATAATAATAATAATAATGATATTCATCAAAATCCTCCAAGTAATCAATGCATGACTCACCAAGCACTGAGGAATGTTGTGTCGAGACAGTAACTCATCCTAAGTACGCCGTGGCCCACAGCTACAGTGACCTACTCAACATTTATTGACGATAATAATAAAACTTAAAACACAGATTTTAAATAAAACCGTACATCAAAACGCGTCACTCACTAGTAATTAACACAAAATCACCAAGATAAAAGTTCACTGTAATATAGCGGTTCAACAACTAAGTACGCCGTGGCCCACAACTACAGTGACCTCTAACATTTATTGACGATAATAATAAAACTTAAAACACAGATTTTAACTAAAACTGTACATCACAACGCGTCACTAGTAATTAACACAATATCACTAAGATAAAAGTTCACTGAAAAATAGCGGTTCAACAACTAGGTACTTAGCGCGAGGCCAGCCCGATGATTCAGGTACATGCTTACGGAGATCAAGTTACCTAGGTCCACTATCGCTGAAAATTCCTCGTAGAATGGCAGACGTATTGGCGGGAAAAGTTGACTGTTGATGACGTCACGAAGCTTCTAGAAGGGAGGTGTGGTTTAAATCAAAGCACTTTGTACAGAAGATACAACAACTATTATTCAAATAATAAGCATTTTGGATGATCAAATTTGACATTAATTTATTTTTTTACTCTCGAATCTTTTCAAAATCGTTCTAGAGTTGCAAACGTTTTCAAATGAAATTTCATTTACTTTATATTACTTTTTGTGTTTTCGGATAGAAAATTTGGATTGATTATTGTGGTAATACTGGTTGACAAACGAGTGAAGCGATTAGTTGCTGCCCTAAATGGAACCAAACATAGCCTCGTATGATAGGCTAACTCTATAAAATTATTAATTAGTTTGAGAATAATAAATTTTGTTAATATCAGGACGTATTTGATGATAATCACTTCATGATAATCAACATTCAAGTACAGAACTACTTTACAGAGCGGAAAGTCTGGATCATGACATAACTCCATATAAGGAACTTTCCAAAGCTCTGTAGTCCGTGAAGATACAACAACTTATTACCTTGAAAGATATCATAAATGCAAATTTATATTTGAAAATCTATTCGTAGCGATAATAGAACTAGTACTAGCACCATAACATTGATCGAGTGGGTAAGGACAGATGTTGCAGAGGGCAAGAGTTCGTTGCCTTGGGCCCTAGAGAAACATGGAGCATTTTGTTTAAAATAAATTATAAATACATTTAATTCGTATTTGAGTCACATTGATTTTCAAGTATCAGAACGTAAATAAGGCATTTTTCTTCCCCTCCTCCCCATATATATTTTCGGACATGCCTTACCTAAATTATTAAAGTAGAGGCATTTTACCTTCAAGCAACCTAAAATACTTCTCTAATGTGTATCTAAGAGAGTTCATTCTATTCTAGTTGATTTGCAATTCAATTAAAATAATGCATTTGAAAACTAAATATCGTCCACCCAGTCAGATATTACAACTGACGCAAGGATAGTTTGGTTAGTACCTAGTTGAAATACTAAGTCATCCGTTTGTTATGTTATCTCACCGACAGTGCTGGCTCGAGCGTTGAGCGCACGACTCTGATTCAGGAGGTCCGGGGTTCGAATCCCGTAGAGACCGGTGATTTTGTTTGAAGTTTTTTCTTGGGGTTGTCCTCAGTCGTTAACTCCCGTTATGTTAAATAATCATACTCAAATTCTTATTTTGATTTTATTAAGAAAGTAGTATTTTCTTATGGACATGAACATATAAATAATTTACGTTACTATCTGACATACGTAGGCTACACAAATTAAAAAATGTAATATAAGAAGCAATTCAATAATTTGTTGAATTTATAGGAGCTGTAAGAACAGACTAGTGCAGGCTAGTGTAGCCGTATTTAATTATAATAATCGGTATTCCTATGTATTTAATTGATATATTATATTATGTGAGTGTGTTTATTTTGTTTTTGATGTATATATTATCATTATGTGTACAATGTGTATATCTTGTTTTTCTAGCATTAATTCAACTAAAATAAATGTATAATGCCAAAATTTGTATCTCGCTGTGGCATAATGCAAATAAACGCAATAGCATGAAATGATAAAAAAAAACAAAGATAAAACAGACTTTCTCGCCTAGTTATTAATACCTACAAACACTCCCGGCAATAGCGTACGCCTTTAAAAATTTAAATAAGTTCAACTCTGTCGGTAATCGGACCCCAAATTTTAAAATGCGAAGCCAGCACCATCTAATTATGCTATGTCTACAACATACTGTTCATTACGCCGTAGTCTATGTTAGAATACATGGTAACTTATACTATTAAATAATAATAATTAAAATTGTTACCACTTAAATAATCGGTATCCCTATAAATTTAATTGATATTTTATATGTGTTTTGTGTGTTTATTTTGTTTGTAATGTATATAATATAAAAATGTGTAAAATGTGCATGTCTTGGCTTTTCTAGCATAAAATTAAATAAATGTGTAATTCCGAAATTTGTATCTCGCTGAGGCATCGAGCAAAACGGAATGGCATGAAATGATAAACAATAAAAGATAAAACAGACTTTCTCGCCTTAACCTACAAACACTCCCGGCAATAGCGTACGACTTTTAAAAATAAAATAAAAAAAAGTTACAAACTCAGTGCAGTTTCTAGAGTGAATTTATGAATTCAGATGAAACAAGGATTAATTGAGAAATAAAGTTCTATTATTTTGATTCTCCCTATTAAAAGAAGCAATGAAAAATTATGTTGCGGTGATGATATTATACTAGCTAACTATTTGCAATGCTAGAACAGTTTCCGGTGCTGGAGACTTTTCGATTTTGAGCAAGGTATAGTGTTATTTTTTTAAATTTTTTATTTTTCTACACGTAATTCTGAATCTTACCATATGCGTCACTTGCGTGTGCCACGCTTAGTTTTTGAGTTACAGACTTGTTTACATCATAAACAATTTTCTTATTGCTGGGTACTTTTCGATTTCGGGCAACGTAGTGGTATTTTTTATTCTTCTACACGTTATTCTGTATGTTAATATGTGCGTAACGTGCTATTGATGAATCTATTATTTATTTTAAACTTTTTTTTATTAATAACAAGATTCCCCTCCACATTGCCACGAAAATTAGGTGGCGACGTTTTTACCGCGCCCGGTGTCCATGGAGCTTTCTCCCGGTGCCGGTGCTAGTTTCCTATCGCTGAAATCCACAGCCTGCTTAGCGGTTGTTGTTGTTGTTGTTGTTGCCTTGCAGTGCTTCATATTTTGGGTTCAAAACAATAAAAATATTGCAAGTTTTACGTTAAATACATTTAAAAAAAATAAATGAGTAGGTCCTAGCCTAGTTCTAAAATCATTTATAAAACAAATATATCAAGATAATTTAATCAAGGAAGGACTATAAATTATGTTTAAATGCTGTTAAACGCACAGCCACTGTGTTGTGTTATAACTTATTTATATCAAATCAAAGCAGCTGTGGTGGAACTGGAAATAACCTACTTTACGTCAAAATTTTCTTAAAACCTCTGTTACAAATGCCCAAGGAAAAGTCCTCTTCGGCCGACAAGCATGAGAATTATACTGTATACACCAAAACAAGGTAAGACCTAGAGGTTGCATCTAGGTAAGCTAAAACTACGGTAGGGCCTAGGCTAGGAACTTGGCCCCTACCCCCCCCCCCCCCCCACCATATAGGGCCTAGCTAGGCCTAATAGATAGCTAGGCCCTAGGCCTACACACTCTAGGTCAAAATTGAGGCTTAGCCCTACAATTGAGCGCAACTCACACACGTTAATAAGGTCCTAGGCCTACCCTTAGGCCCGTAGGTAGCCTAGCCTAGGGACTAGGCCTAGGGCTAGGCCTAGCCCTACTTTATTGGTAAGGCAAAGAACAGTTGCGTATCCAGGAATATACAATAGGGGGGGGGGGGGGGGGGCGTAATTCCAAACAGTGAAGGTCTCAACACTTGTCGACATTCCCCACACCCCTTCGTTACGCCACTGGCAAAGAACAATTTCGTATGAGCCACATGTTTTTATCATAAGTAGCCTAGGCTATAGGCCTACATACAAAAGTTCAATTCTTTACAATCACTTATGTTGACGTTACGGGATAACTGTGCATCCAGTCTGAATACCTGCATAGGTCCGTTGTCGTACGTTGTGTATGCCTAGGGGCCCTACCTAGTGGTAGACCTACCATTTCAACTAGTGGTGATTATTTGCTTTCTAGTTCCTACTAAGCCCAGCCTAGTGATGGGAAATTACCGGTAATTTTTTAATTTGGTAAATTTACCCGGTAATTTACCAATGGTCGGTAATTTAAAAATTACAAATTGAAATAGTATAATTTAGAGAGCCTGGTTCAGGGAAAAATGTTTTTAAAATTGGTCATTTATTCAGGGCCTACTGGTAGAGTAACTGGTATTTAAGGCTGATTCATTATTTAATTACTAGGCCTATGTGCATCTACACTCACTTGTGTGGCCTATTTGTTTTGTAGAGTGGTGGAACAATGCACCTAGAGGCACACACACTTTTGTTAAGTGGTAAGTGTGCCATTTGGCTTGATAGTAGGCCTACCATGGTTAGGGAGCCACCTACTATTGAGTCAGTGGGGACAATATCACGACATGTGTGACTGTGACTCTACAGCCCACTCAAAAGTTTTTGCCATAAAAGTTACTTTTTTAGCTACATCAATTTAAAAAATCGTAGTCCTATAGCAGGCCTAATACAAAATATATGCAGCGGCCTACCTTGTTTTTTTGTTTTTTTTTTTGTGAAAATTGTAGGCCTACAACAAAAATAAAGACTATCTATCTATCTATCTATCTATCTATCTATCTATTGATCTACATCAATCCTATTACTATCTACTATCATCTATCTATCTATCATCTAATACTAATATATCACTATCTATTCTTTTATCTATCTATCTATCTATCTATCTATCTATCTTCTCTAGGCCTACCCTAATGACATAACCTTAAGAAAATAATGACAATGTTTTAAAAAGATAACTAGTAGGCCTAACAAAGAAAATGTCCCTTGGGATTTTGAAGATAAAGTTTAAAGAAAGAAAAGTAAAGTAAAGATTTCCAATTTACAGTAAATTTTGGCATTTTACGGTAAATTACCGTAATTTTGGTAATTTACCACATTGTAATTTACCACGTAAATTACCGTAATTTGTAAACGGGTAAATTACCGAGAATTGGTAATTTACGCTGTAAATTACCAACTCACATCACTAGCCCAGCCTCTATGGGTGCGATGTTTGTCATCAGTGGGGCAGTGTACACCTGCTGCGCTCCGCTGGTTGGTGTACTGTACTTTGTGCCTAACCCTCTTCATATAGTAGTAGGCTTAGAAGCTTAGGACGTAGGTATCCAAATAGTGACAAAACGCGTTCATTTCCTGGTCTTGTTCTCGTTGTACGTCTCCGTTAGGTGTCATAATATAGCAACCAAATAGTCACGCGCACGATCGTTACTTACGAAATCAAGTAGGATCAATCAAGGTAGGTGTGGCCACGGGGTAAGTGTGACCACGGCCCAGCATTTGGCCAATTTAGTAGGTACGGGTAGGCCTACCTACTTAGCTTTATTTTGTTTGTTGTTTTAGGATTGCCACACATTTGTTTATCAATCTCTAGTTTGTGATTAATTTGAATGTTCAAAATAGGTTAGTTCCTTCTAAAGTTCTGTTTTCCAATTAGAAATCCTAATAAATCCACTTGGTATAACGTTCAATTTGTTTTCAGATGAAAAACAATAAAATAAAATAAAAAATAATAGGCCCTACCACACACCTTAAACCTAACCTTAAATACTGTAAAAGTTGGTACCCAGGTACTTTTGTTCTTGTGTCCTTTCCCAATAAATCCAAAAGGAAAATAGAATGTACAAAATACAAATAATATGTGTGCATGGTGTCTTTGTAGACAGAGCCTAACTAGATTGTTTTATTTTTCCTTTTCTTCAGAAATGCCATATTGAAGAGGAGAGCAGAAATGATGAAGAGCTGTCGCCTCTGTACAAAAAATCCAGGAACCCTGTCCATGTATGACTATGTTTCTGAAGACCCTGGTGATGACCCCTTGCCTAAGAAGCTTAAAGTCGTTACTGGAACTATACAGGTAGGCCTTACCATAACTAGACAGTTAAGCACAGCACATAGATCTTGGTATAAAGCATCGTTTTACAACTAGTTTTAAGGTGTAATATTTTGTATTGCCGAGGATGTGTTTCAATTAGAACGTTCATAACATACATAACACTAAAAAAAAAAAAAGGTTCATAACACGTTTTAAGGTGTAGCCCTAAGGTGTATGTCGTAACGAATTGCCCCCAAAAAAATACAATGAATTGATATGACGAGCCTTCAGAACATTGAGCTGTGTGTGTGAGAGTAAAGAGAGAGAAGAGGGAACTCTTGTACTTGGCGGGTCCCAACTTTTTAACACGTTTTTTTTTTCGAGTCAATTGTTGTAGGTGCGGCTGCCCACTTATGTAAGACTAGCTGGGGTCCAGGGGCAAAGCCCCGGTGGGGGTTGGGGGGAAAGCCCCCCATTAAAGACAAGAAAATAATAAATTATTCCTCCAACGTCGCTAGGCCTAGGCCTATTTTAAACGAAACACCTTTTGCGTTGAAACTCCTTTATATTTAATAAACCTTTTTTGTTAAAGTTAAACTTCATTTGAAGGTGTTTTTCAGTGTTTTTTTGTTTTTTTTTTTGTTTGATTTTTTGTCTGTTTGTTCGCTCTCTACCGGACAAACGGCATAGCCTATGCGATCTTGATGAAATTTGGAGGGGACTTTTGAAATCTCTGAACTTAGACTTGCCACGTTTTTGAGTACAATCAAAGAAATATTTCTCATGAATATCGTACTTTTCCGATTTTTTCCGATTTTTAGTGCAATATTTTCGTAACATTTGGTCCGATTCTGACCAAACGGGTGGGGCTACAACGTTCAAATTTTAAAAGACATTAAGGTAATGGTGATGTATTGCTTTTTGAAAGAAAAAATTGAAAAAGTTAGCCAGAATCCATAGAATAAAGGTTTTAATATGAGTTTTTTTAGGTTTATAATAAAATAAAACATAAAAGAAGAAAAAAGAAAGGGTGTAGAGGTTAGCCTATGTTGTTTGCCGATGACTTGGTGGCATGGTCCGAGCATGGGGAGGTACTCCAAAGATACATAGACTTGTGGAATAGAAACATAGAAGAAGCAGGTATGAAAATAAGCATCATAAAGAGTGAGGTTGTAACTATGCCAGGAGAAGGGGACACAGAGAATTATCAAGCACAGATAAACATTGGAGGAGAAACCCTGAAAGTGGTGGATAGTTTTAGTTATCTAGGAAGTGAAATAATGGAAAGTGAAAAGATTAAAAAGGAGATTAACATCAGAATAAAAAGGCCAGTAACTTTTACCAGTGTGTGAAAGGCCTGGTGTGGGATAGGGAAATACCCATTCAGTTTAAGCTGAGTGTTCACCAAAAACCAAAATCCAAAATATACACAAAACCGTAGTTATAGAGGATGATCATTAATCACAGCCTTTTGAAAAGATCAAAAAATATTTTTTGGATTTTTTTGGTCGATGCATTTTTCCTCTATTGCTACTTTTTTGAACGATTTTTGGTGCTAAGTTTTTCCAAAAGTATACCATTTCGTATCTTAAAATCTTCTTTCTTTTCTTTTGGCGGTACAAATAGCACAAAAGTACCGGAAAATATAATACACTGTAAAATGTAAGATATTGAAGATACACGATACACATTTCAAAATAACACATTCTATAGTCAAAGATGAGTGTAAGACAACAATAATTTCAGCCTTCCAAATGGTATACTTTTGGAAAAACTTAGCACCAAAAATCGTTGAAAAAAGTAGCAATAGAGGAAAAATGCATCTTCCAAAAAAATCAAAAAAATATCTTTTGATCTTTTCAAAAGACTGTGATTAATGATCTTACTCTATAACTACTGTTAAATGTATATTTTGGATTTTGGTTTTTGGTAAACACACAGCCTTAAGATGACACTATATAAAACTTATTTCATACCGATCCTTACATATGCATCAGAAACCTGGACAATGGGAGATCGAGAGGAGAGTCAGATACTGACAGCAGAGATGAGATTCCTGAGGAGCACAGTGGACAAGACGAGAAGAGATAGAATAAGAAACACGGACATTAGAGAAATGCTAGGTGTAGAAAAGTTAAGTGACGGAATAGGAAGGACAAGGTTGAGATGGTATGGACATATGAAACGATTGGGGGAAAATCGGATGCCGAAGAAAATGTATGAAATAAGGATTGAAGAAGGAAGAAGAAGACGGGGTAGACCAAGGAAGAGATGGAAGGACATCGTAGCAGTAGACTTGAAGGCAAGAGGAGAAAGCTGGGAAGATGTGGAAGGAGGATGTGGGAGGATAGAAAGAAGTGGAAAATTTTTGTTGCTAAACCCAAGCTGACCCTGCCAGAAGCAAGAAACGGCAATGGATAATGATAATGATAATAACAATTAATAAGTAACAATAGAAACATGACAACAATCACCTACAATGCATTCAAAAAGTTTTTGCAAAGGAAAAATGATCCTACGCAAACTAAAAACTTACAAAAAAGCTCATCCATCAACGCGACTAAAAAAAGCGTTCGCAAAGCGGCCTAGTGAATAACTGTCGTCCTTGCCCTTGGACCACCTTCCTCCTGGTGAATTTTTTCCGTTTACATTTGTCAATGTTTAAGCGCATTGTGTTTTCCATTAGGTCTACCCATTTATTTATTTATTTATTTATTTATTTATTTGGGTTTCTTTAAAGCAGTAACTACATACATGTTTCATACAGGTTATGTAATAGTCATGTCTTGTTTTAGGTCATTTACATCCCCTATGTTCTGTATTATTCTGTATATTACACAGTCATTAGCAAAAAGCCTAACCTTCGCCCCCATCCCATCCGCAATGTCGTTTATATATTGCAAACATTAAGGGGCCAAGAACACTTCTCTGAGGTCACTTCCACGTCATCCGACAGATCCTCCCCAATCTTATCATTCCGAATCTGTTACCGATACAGGCCCTATACTCATAGCCATACAAGTACAACCCCAGAGAATGCAGATATATGTATTGCAGGGGTGGCTTAGACAACCCTTAGATAGGACTTGGAACTAACTTGATGTTCTTTTTAATACGTACCGTATAAACTATAAATTAATGTTCAGGTTGGGGGAAGCATTCACATTTTTTTCATAGGGTCATAGGGCATGAAGACCTAGCATACGCTAACATTTTAAATTTTATTTTATTGCAAACTCAAGTAGTGGTTTTGGTTTTCAGATGTTCAAAGGAGATGGCCTTCCAGACAAGATCTGCTCCGAGTGTTTGCTACAGCTCAACTCGGTTTACGCGTTCGTGCTTCAGATGGTCAACACTCAGAAACGTCTCGACCGGCAGACAAAAGGCAAACACTGCACACCCGGAGGGCGATAAGCGACACTCACTTTCAAATTCGTAACAAGGCTTTGTAAATTGCCAGCAAAAAAAACTACAATACATGCTTCAATAAATTCTCAAAGTTTTGTTACGAATTGCGAACATAGATATGAAGTTACTTCTGAACGACTGACTAGCGACTTGGAATCATTGGCACGGGTAATTGCCATGCTGTAACATACCGGTACTAATTTGGTATTCAAGCACCAATGGTGTCTTCTGAGATACAGAATGCTCTTTATCCGATGTAGGCTAGCCTTTATTAAGGTTAAGATTTTTTTACTACATGCGTTTAATTAATATTAACTAGATTGATTTTCTACATTGATTTTTGAGTATTGATTGGCATTATAGCCAAGATTGCCTCTCATTTGCAGAGCCAAGAGTTAACTTTTGAAACAACTTAAAAGATAAAATGATATATTTTATAGAAATCAATCCAGAAATAAAACAATCCATCCCAGCGGGGTATTTGATGGATTTTTTAATTTCTGGATTGATTTCTATAAAATCTATTACACCTACGGGAGTGTTTCCTGATTAATGAAATTGAGAAATAAAATAAAATTAATAAAATTATATATTTTAATTTTTAATGTTGGCCCTGCCCTACATAAGCAAACACAGAATTATTGTTTTAACAACTCTATGAATTATTGTAGTTGCCCCAAGAGATCATTTCCTACTCCATACATTAGGGTACACCACAACTGAAAGATATTTCAATCTCCATAGAAAATAATAATACGTCTTTTTACTTTCGGTCTACTTTAAAGTACCGGTAAGCCTACCTATAAGCGATTTCAATCAAGCTGGCACTGGCCAATGGATTGCAGTACTGTCACCCTCACACTATGGCCACCAAATTGTAAAAAAAAATATACAAGACTCTAAAACTGCTTACAAAAGAGAATACCCTCTAGTATTTAAGTAAATGTTAGTTGTATGCATACTCTCACCTGACCTTGGCAATTGCCAGCTAAAATGGAACTGCATATTATCTCCTTGGAATATATATTTTTAAATTGGGTTTAGTGTAATCTACTGTATGCCTATAAGTTTACAAGAGCAATAGAAAAATAGATATGGATAGCAATTTTTTTTTCAATAGAATACAATTCATTAAGCATCGTTTACCGACTTATGTCGATAACAATGCAACAAGAGCACAACCAATCAGGCAATCAGATGTTGTGAGGTGCAATTAGCCTATGCTGCCCGTTCGCTGAAATCGACGATTTATAGGCCTATCCAACATGCTAGATGCTTTTTTTGTGTCATGTGACTTTTATTGACTATCATATGACTTGTACACCACAATGGTGGGTGGACGCACAAGTGTACCAAAGAAGGCTAATAAAAGAACAAACGAATTGGTCATTCATTATAAAAACTTCCTGGCATTTTTGGGAGTTCAATAAAATGAATAAATAATTAAATATGAAAGACGTATAATTATTCATCTATGCCAAAGCGCTCCCTCATAATTGTTTTGTCCCAAGCGATGATCATAATCGTCTTCCGCCTTCATCTTGTAGCTAGGTAGACTTTAGAATCATTTCCGCCAATGGCCATGCTACGAGCTCGCACAGTAGGCCTACACTGTTGCTCGCTAGTTAGTAAATTATGCCTTAGACCATAAGTTTGCTTGTTTTTTATTGTTTATTGATGTGGGTTGGGTGAAAGAAAGTTTGTCAATTTTAATTTGGTTTCCAGAAGTTATAGCCTACCTATGTGTAGATCTATAGTTGCCAACACCATTTCCTACCTAGTACATATACATAGAAAGTAAAACTAGAAAGTATTTTAATATTTTAGTTTTATTACATTAAATTAAAATGAGTTTTCTAAATTAAAACGAGTTTTCTTGTATTTTAGTCTACTACAGTAGCTTTATAAGAAGTTGGCCTTAGTTAAAGAAGCTAATTGTTTATTTTATTTGCATATTATTATTTTTTCAAATGCAAGTTAGAATCAATCTAGGCCTATTCTTAGTATTCTAGCTAGATATATTTTATTTTTAAATTTAATTGTTATAAAATTTACATTGAATGGTACAATAGGCAGTACTAGTACTATGTACTCTTATAGTTTTCATATAGTGTATATTAATTAATCATTTAAACATAGTGTACAAGTACTTTGTTGACTATGCCTCTAATTCTAATAGTCCTAGATAATATTGTAAGTGTATAGTAAATAAATGTAGGTACTGTACTACTCTGGTGGTGAGTAAATTTTCTTCAGGTTTTAATGAGAAGTAGTACGGTAATTAATGTTAAGTGTAATGACTAATGAGTTACTTATTAATTATTATTAATTATTTATCATTAATACTTTTGTGAGGTGAAAAGTTAAGAATGAATTAATGTAATAAATAAATAAATCAAATCACAGCCATGTGTTTTGATCACATCCTTTCCAATATAATAACAAAATCCCTTGTGCCACGGTCTCATGGGTCACAAAACAAATTAAAACAATTATTTTACACACAAAGTATGTAGGGCCTACTCATTAATGATTAGGCATACTTATTGTATTTTCTACTTTAAAACTACAGTATAATTGGATGAGCGAAGCGAAGACTTCAATTTCACTGACCCCCAAAAAATTTAGCTCGGGTGTTTTTTTTTGTTTTGTTTGCTTGTTCGCTCTCTACCGGGCAAACGGCATATCCAATCTTGATGAAAATTGGAGGGGACCTTCGAAATCTCTGAACTTAGAGGTGTATTGTTTTTGGGTACAATCCAAGAAATATTTCTCATGAATATCGTACTTTTTCGATTTTTTTTTCGATTTTTAGTGCGATATTTTCGTGCCATTTGGGCCGATTCTGACCAAACGGGTGGGGCTACAACGTTCATATTATACATGGGCATTAAGGTTATGGTGATGTAGTACCTTTTGAAAGAAAAAGTTGAAAAAGTTAGCCAGAATCCATAGAAATAAAGCTTTTAATATAAGTTTTTTACGGTAAATAGGCCTAATAACAATTGACAAGTAACAATAGAAACTTGACAACAATCAGTCACGTACAATGCGTAGGCAGCAAAGCAAAGCACTTGCAAAAGTAAAGATATCCCACGCAAACTAAAAACTAAAAAAAGCATTTGCGAAGCTTCCTAGTAAAATGCTTCTCTCAACAAACAAACACAATCTCATATAGAATTCTTCACAACATCTGGTCATTCTCTTGGTACAGTAATTGTTTCCCACCCTACTCCTTAACCCCTGATCCTAGTTCATATGCTTTTTTGTTCACACAAACTATGTATTTAATTTATATCTGTTTACTACCATTGTGTTCGTTACCCGTATACCTACTTTTCCTTTTTATAACGGATGTCATTTCCTGAAGCGATCAATAATTGATTCAGTTTTCCCAACTTGACTACTATCAATAATCAAAACTCGCTCGGAGAATTACAATTTAGGCGTACATCTTGTTCTATGAGTGACTATCTACCTAAGCACCATCATGACTCAACTTATTAGTTCTGAATTCTGATCTTTACAATAGATTTGAAGCAAGATTTATTTTATAATGAGTTATTGTCAGTCGTCGTTAGTTTTTACTAGCATTCTTGCTTCTTTTTAAAAATTTATCCCAATAAATTGTTTTAACCAGTTTCATTCTGTGTCATGTATCTGTATTCTGTACAGTATAAATAATATGTATGGGTAATATTAAACTACCTACTGTTCCAAATAGGGAAATCGACAACTAAATAATTGAATAGAGTAGATCTTGAAGATGTTAATTCTACAAGGACTCGTGCAATAATTTTATGTTATCTATGAGTATGATTACTTATTTCTTGGCTTTGTTTTGCAGATTATTCTTGAGAGTGAATTGTGTATTACTAGTGATATATCAAGACCAGACCTTCTAGTCTATTAGTCAGCATTTATTTGCCACTTGTTATAGAAAGAAGTACATACATGTTTCATCATTGTACATATTACCACACCGCACTTTATGTTTAAAAAACACAGAATGAAATAAAATTTATATAATCATCTCAATATCTTATCTTTTATCTCAAGGTAGTTGACATAGTAATTTTAAATTATGTAAAGCCAAGGTCCATAGTAGATATGCTGACTTACAAAACAAACTTATTTTTAATAATAATTGTTACTCTCATCATCAATTATTTATCTTTTATTTTTATGTTGAGACATTCCTCAAAAGATTATTTTATTTAGGCCTACTTACCAAGATATCCATATATTTCAGGAGGCTTTTCATCAGAACTTTACTTTACTTCCCCCATAAAAACATTCAATCCGATACAGACATCAAGCACTTCCACTAATATATGGGTACAAAATGGTTCAACTCTTGAACTTTTTCATATGCAAATTGGAGAACTTGAAAGTGAAACAGATGTTAGTGTTAGTGGATCACCGATATTCAATATACACCTCAAACTGTTTTGGTAGAAAGCAAGCTGGTAGTGCACTACTGTGAAAGCCACATGTTTTTAAACCAGTTTGATGCCTTTTGACAGAACCTGTTAAGAGTCATCTGCTATAATTATGTTTAAATCTATTTAATCATTTTCACAGGGAGCTATTCCCCCCCAATTTTTTATACACACAAATTTTATGTCATATTACTACAACTCAAATGACTGTTTAAAAAATGATATCTTGTAACTGTGATTTTACACAATTTAAAAAAAAAAAAAATTATCCTGAAATTGTTGAAAAATGGCGTTTTGATGAATTTCTTAAATCGGCTTTAACCCGGTTATTTGTTTCCCCACATAGATACTAGAGTATTGTACCAATCTAAAATAACCCAATACAACACCGTGTGTTGGAACTGTTCACAAATATACTCTCAAACATGCAAAAATAAAATATGCGTTCCAAAATCACACCCCTTCTTGGTACTGTAAAACTAATAATCTTCATATTTTGACCAAACCACTTGCCCAAATTACAAAACAAAATATATGAGATTTATAAAAAAGGCTGTTTAGTACGTCAATAATGACCAATATCTTTTTGGATCACAATCCTCTAAGGTAACGGGGCATAAAGATCGTCTCCATGTTATTTCTTATGGGAGATTTTTGTCAATGGTAGCTTGAAAATGACCAAGTTTGATATATTTTTTACGTCATGGTGGATCCTAAAAAAATTCCGTTACTTTCTATATTCGTAACTAGTTAGCCTGAATTAAATATATTTTTGGACTTGAGCGGGTGATGTTTACCCTTTTAAACATTTTGAAGTGCGTGCTAAACGAGGTAGTAGGAAGGTAAGGGAGGTTGTGTGGCTCATTGGTCTTGTGGTTAGAGTATTTGCTTCCAATGCAGAAGGTCCAGGGTTCGATTCCCGCCAAAGTCAAAAGTTTTTTAACTTCTGATTTGGACTTAAGTCCATCAGTTCTTGTCTTAGGAGTTTGTAAACGGTGACTTTGGAGCCGTCCTAGCAATGAAGCACATAATAAATTCAGAGTTGTTCTGAATCGGCCTTGTTGATTCTGGCGTTGATCCGCAGGTGTTCGCACTGTCCATACCACTGATTGCTATATTTCCTATTAAAAATATCGATCTTTGGTTGGTTATCGCTTACTCGTCGATTGCGTCGGCGCCTACAGGGTTGGCTTGGTCGCTTTGATTTACTGTCCCCCACTGAAAATCAGTTATATACCTGAGTGGGTAGACTCTAAATACAATTTATTTATTTATTTTAATAATAGTAAACAAAACAGTTAAAATTAAAATGTTTCAGTAAACTTATATATTTTCATTTTGTAATGCTGAATACTTTTTTACATTTTACCTTTTAACACTTTTACGTAAAGCTTTTATTCCAGTATGGTGAAAAGAAGGAATAACAGATTGCCAATAGACGATTTTCGAAATCACCAGCGCCCTCTTAATCGCGTGCGAAAGCATTACGGGAGAAAGGGCATTTGTACGCTAAATGCCATATGCTCGGGTGTGTGGCGTACTGCATTTCCAGCACAGTCAGAGCAGACCGCCATGCGCCCAAGCATATGGCTTTTATTTAGCGTGTCAATGACCGTTTTCCCGTAATGCTTTGCAACAGAGCAAACATGCGCAGTTAATTCTAAAAATGGTCTATTGGTTAAAACTTAAAACCAACAACAGACAAACAGAGGAAACCCAAGGCAGCTGTAAGAGCTTTACAAGACAACCCATGCTAATGATGACTGCACGGTTCGGGTTTTTACTTTGTGTGAGTAGCCTCCCTAGCAGATTTTTCCATGTCAGCGTAAATAAAATATGAATTAATACCTGAAATAAGCTAACCTTAACTAGATTAGTACAAGCTGCAATATCAGTAGACAAGACAGGTGTTGTTAGTCACGCCTGGAAGCAATAATTCATAATCATAGCTTTATTGTTTTTGTGTTTGTTTAGTTACAATTTTTTCTGGAGAAATGTAACCCCAAAACACACACTCTTGTATTGGTAAAATATTAAAAGTAAAGCTACTCAAACTTACAGATAGTAGTAGTACTAGGAAATTAAAATAGTGACCCCCCATCTACAATGAGATATAATCTTTAACTAATAGTAGTTGGTAATAACTTTTCTACGTATTTAATTTGACTCTTGCTTTCTTCCTTGAACACATACTATGGATCTACAAAAACCACAAAAGCCCTGGCCAAAACAGACGAGTCGAAGTTAACATAAATGCAGGCCTGGTGAACGTATACGAGCGTACTGCGAGTGATCTGCGGAGAAAAAAGGAAGGTGCGGGGGGGGGGGCAAGGCATATCGCTCCCGCGGCCGTAAGCTTAGGTTGATGTTTCTCTCACGGCTGGCAGCAAGAACTGAGCCACACGTTGCCCGTATCTACGGAAATCACTAAACAGAGAATGAACTTGGCCTGGGAGGCGAGCATTCGTAATGGAGCGGGCCACAGTGGTGTTTGTACATCTAGTATAATGAACTTTCTCTGAATTAAGACTGTATTAGTACTATTACAGAACTAAATAAATATGCAGATAATAATTCATCTTTCTTCAAGCATACACACTGAATATGTGATACTCAAATACGGCACGGTTTCTTTAGAAATTGTAACAACTGTACATGACTGGTGGTTTTCTGTAATAAATACTAGCAAGTGCATACTACAATGTTAACATTGGGAATATGTATCAAACAGAAGGGTACAGTTGTCACCAGGGAGATGGTGACCACTCGATCCTTGCCTTATTGAATGTTTGCTGACATGATAATGACAACTGCATTTAATGTTATTTGATTTTTAATTGGCTGTTAAATTGCAAATACTTAAATAATTTGGGGCACAAAAAAATATGCTTTTTTCAGTCAAATAAAAAGTAGAAACTACACAGAAGTAATGGCAATGTGTGCATAGCCCACTTATTTTACTTGTAGGGATATATAAAAAGCAATTTTTCAGTAGTCCTTGGCTGCATAAAAGTTCTTAAAACTTGAACCATACCTTCAAAATGCCCAGTAAAAAGTACCGGTATAATTATGTTAAACATTTCTCAAACTTTTAAATATTCTTATACTACTACATAAAATATATATTGTATAATACAGAAACATCATTTTTTAAATTCCTACATACATTTCGCGTAATACCAAGTCACAACACAAGAATTACAATGAGACAACTTATTTATGAAGGCCTAATATCAATTACATTAGACAATTAATGATTAATGAATGCCATTCAATATTAACGTTTCAACAAGACTGTATTTTTAACCACAATGTGCTATGAATGTGATTGTTGTACACTAGCAAATAATCATTAAATTACAGTTTAGCAGCGTGCTGTATCCAAGAGAGATGCTCAAATGAAAGCTGTAAGAAATATTATATTTGGCATGTATTTTCAACAAACAATTGTGTCTGAATTGATGTACGTTACGTAGTATTGTAACTTCAACATTGAACAGCAGCCCTTCTATAAACTGGCAAAACAAAAAGGATGTGTACGTCAAGACAGTTTTTCTTTTTAGGGCTGTGCAAGCACGGATTTTTAAGTCGAGCAAGATTTAGTTGGATTATATTCTTCAATTTGACTGAAATCTCAGTAGTAAATCTATTGATTTTGTAGTATCAAAACAATCACAAGTTCGTCGCAATATTATTAATGCAGTTCATCAATAACGAAGGTACTATTAAATATTAACGGTCTGTTGATGGAACATAGAATTTAAAACCTTTTATACCATATAGGCCAAATTTAATGTTTGAGACTATGTAAGCAACTATTTAAAAAATAAGCTCCACTATTTATTTACAAATATGTACTTTCTAGTTAAAATTCAAAGTCCAATGTTGCTTAAGGCCCTACAAGTTTTAGACAATGAAATATTAGGCCCTAGAAGCCTTATAAAAGGCAAGGTGTAAAGCTAGGCCAGCAACAGTCAAGCCCTCATTATTGTGTATGGTCTAAGTCTCAGCTGCTGTTGACCATTAAGCTTATTTCAAGTTTCGTATTATTTGTAATAAGAAAGTACAAAGTACAAAGTACAAAATACTTATGGATACGCAACACTCAGGAGAATCGATCCATGTAGCAGAGTACACGAAGTGCACGGGCATAGTAACTGTTTGCTGTTAGTGCAAGCAGTATTGAATATTATGCATACCACTACGGACTTCTCAGATTATCTTTAGTAATTTTGACACCCAATTTTTCGAGCAGCCATTGAGTAAACCAAGCAAGATTCAAGCAGCCACGCTTGCACAGCCCTAAGAGTTTTAGTCACACTAGAAATACTATTTAACACAATCACTTTGTGAGTTTGAGGTGATTATAACAATGAATATCTACATGTTACTATATAATTACTGCAACTTACCCTACTCCTCATCTAAGCTAAACGTCATTCTTTACCTTTCAACCGATACTCTGTAAACGCTTACAGATGGGCAATACTGATGGCACACTGTATTTATTGTCGAGGCATCCCTTCATGCAAATGTACATTTCATACTTGACGAGTCCACTCCATATCATTGTCCTGTTTGTGCATTAATTTTTGTAGGGACTGAAGTTTCACAAACAATGTAAAGCAAAACGTCATTGTATTCCTACTTAGGGCCTATATCAAAAACCAAAATATATAAAACGAAAATCTAAGCGAGGAGTGTTCACTTTTACCTCAATACAGCTAGGTTACTCAGTAAGAAGAAGAGAACCAGCAAAGCAATGTTCTGCGGTAAACTTAAAGGTTGAAACCAAAAGATAGAAAATGAATATTTTAGCGACGTGAGGACAGTTTACTTATCTGTTACTCAGTAAGAAGAAGGGAAGCAGCAAAGCTACGTTCTGCGGTAAACTAACAGTTGAATTAAAGTCAGACAGAGCAAAAATAATTGTGTTAGTAGTTTGTAATAATCACCTCAAATCACGATCTAGTTGAAAACTTGGCAACAGTGGTCAAGCACAGTCACCATCAATGTTTGTATGCGGCATATAAGACTGTAAGAATACTTACGAGGTATAACACGTTACGTAACCACGTATTTGCCCGGCACACACACTTCATAACTCTTCATCAACGGCGCACAAACACTAGCCAGTCGTGGAAGAACATCTCAACATCTTGCACGTTATAAATGTAAGTTGCCACCTAGGCAATTCTGCCATCTGCATTTTAGATATAAACATTCTCCATAGGATGACATTACGTGTTGACTGTTGTAAGTTCTAAGAAGAGTTCAGTGCCAAACGCAATGCGCGCCTTGCAATCACAGCTTCCCATCTCTTATGAGGGTTTATCGTGTGTAATATACTCTGTAGTACAGCGTCTTCGAGCGCCATAGACTGTAGGAGTTGTCGAACTTAAGCAGATAGACTCCCTGACCCGGGTAAACATGTGAACCTAAGATAGAACATTTTGCAGTCAGTAGTCACATCCTCCAAAGTTTCTAAAGCTTGCATCATATTAGCAAACATTATCAGGAACTGGATTGAGAAGGTAAGAGCTTGCCAGATTTGCAATTCCTGTCAAAAGCCCAATGGCATTAACATCCACTAAGCCTTCACCTTTACCCCCCCTCCCTTTTAACTCTCACTCTTCAACCAACAGGTAAACATGTGGTCTTCTCTCTCCTCTGCACCAAGAAAAATATTATTCACCTGTACCGGTACCAAAATGAGCCAACGTTTAAGGCTTACCCAGTACCCACTAGTTAAGTGAATTGGTTGTTTTTATTTTTTCATTGAGGCTCACTAGTCCCATAGTAGGTATAGATTTCAAAAGAGAACAAGGGCATTCAAATGTGTAGAATGTAGATTCATCTAAATATGTGACAAATAAAATTTTGTTATATCTGTTATTTTTGGTTTGCACACACTTTTGTGAAATGAGCCACGTTGACCCGTGTGTTCGCTTAATTGTTAAAACTCTCTCTCATAACACACTAGTCCAATAGCTAGTGTAAAGTGTAGACACAGGCGTTTTGAGTGTTTACACTCAGTTTGCGAACAAACAGACCTAATAATTCAATACTATTTTGAAATAGCTGGAACTTTTGCAATTTTTCTCAGTTTTTTTTTTTTAAGTTAGTGATCACTGATCAATGATCATCCATTTAGTGAATTTAAATATTTTTTTACTTTTAAAAGTAAAATTGTCAAATGAGCCATTTCTTCAAATTTTTAGTAGGCCTAGGCCCTCACTAACCCAAAGCAATGGTTGTAGGCCTACTTGTAACTGAATGTATAAATAAACTGGTGCCTACCTGCATAGACCTCTTCCTGGCAATCCCGGCGGTAGACGGGAACAACTATAGATGTGGGAGGCCGGCTACTGAGATCGATAACCTTTGGGGTGGCTGTATTATGTGGACCACATTCTAAATCATCACCAGTCATTTCTGGAAACAAACATATATACCGGTATTAGAGTATGAGTATGCCTATGCAAAAATAAATGTAAGAACTACCTACTAGAATCAAATTTACAAATACTGTACCAAGTGGAAACCTCTAAGCCTCAAGCAACTGGAGTGAAGAAGTGCTCATTAAAAAAATCATGATGAGACTTGAGTAAGGGTAGGCCTATAGAACAAACCTACTCTACCACAACAAAGGATGGATTCATTCACAGATTGTAACCAAGCAGTGACCTTTGTTAAGTGTATGTAAGGCATTGAACAATGTCAATTATCCATGCTTATGGCTATGACTAGAGGTAGTGAAAAATGGTAATAACAAAATTTACATTTAAAAAAATGTCCATTTTAATTTGATTGCCTAAAATGTAATATTGTCGGCAAATTACATCATTTAGAGATAGAAAAAACACTTTGAAAACCGTAATTTTGTGAAATCTCGTGTATAGGCCTAGCACAAAATAACAAACACAATGCATAAACGATGGTCATGCAAATTAACCAGCGAATCGAACCTTTGTTAGTGTTGTGAGGTGCTGTCCGAATTACGCAATTTTGGTGGAGGTGTGTCAAGACTGAAACAAAGCAATCAAAAATCCATGAATTTGTGCCAATAGGTAGTCGGAGAAATAATCACAGGTATGACTTGGAAACAGATGCCAAATTAAAGGCGCATCATCAATGACCCTGCATGAAACTAGTCCACTAAAATTAACCGCGAAAATGATTTTGTGTATTTTGCTGCGAATCGAATTTTGTGAGGTCACAATGATTATAGATCTTTGGAATCAATCATCAATTAGAGTGCTGTTATTTTATCACGGTTTATTTGTTGGTAAAAGTACTGCCAAGAATAAAGGCCCTATATGCTCGAGATTCAATTCAGCGAAAGCTGTTTTCTGTGACATCTTTTGGGTCACAATGATTGATTTAACATCTTAATCAATTAAAATGAGGAGGGTCTACCATGATCTTTATCTTTTTATTTTTAATATATATGTTAGTACCGTAACGATTTTGTAAATTTTTGTGAAATGCGAAAAATGCGTAATTTTTGTGGGGATTTTATATCACCATTTCTCATTAGGCCTACCTCTACCTATGACTATGAAATTACATGTGGATGTGGCCCATACACATGTTGTGTTGTTGAGACTTCATATTATGGAAGCATGTGGGTCATTCTCATATTTATTGCACAAACCTTGTCCCCTGACTTTGACAATACATTTACCAAGTAAAAATAATAATACCTAATGTAACCTTGGTGCGCTACACACTAGAAAACATACAAAAATTGTGACTGGGATCAGAAAACTACAGGAAAAGACACTACAAGTTGCAAGCTCTTGGCTATGGCACAGGCACATGTGCTTTACTAACTCTTGTCTGCAGGTGAAGAGGTTGAAGGAAAAGAAGAGAAGGGTCTAACAGGTTCATCACCTGTTAGGGCCCCCCAGCAAGACAAGGACTCAACCTTGTAAGGAACATACATATACAAACATGGTCACATATGCAAACAAGAAGAAAAATTCTGTACGTTATCAATACATCATTGAAGGTGCTGCAATAAAAATTGTTGATTCCATCAGAGACCTAGATGTACAGATGTCCTCTGATCTTTCTTTTAATGATCACCTTAGCGTCGTTTCCAAAAAAGCACTAAGAATTCTTGGTTTTATCAAACGAAATTGTGCCGCTAACTTCTCACCCAGAACTACAAGAAAGCTGTATGTATCCTTGGTTCGACCCCACATTGGCTACGCCAGTGTTTGTGGAATCCACATCACGCTACCAAAATTAAGCAAGTTGAACGTATTCAATACAAATTTGTAAGTTTTCTTTGTTATAAAAATAATAAAAATTTTCACCGATGACATTATGCTACACTTTGTCAACAACAATCAAAGCCAACACTAGAAAGTCGTCGGAGTGCAACCGACGTAATTTTCCTTTACAAACTTCTCCATAACATCATCGACAAAGACCTACTTCAAGATATAAACTTTCATATCCCTTCAAGATTTACAAGAAATTACATACCCTTCAAAATTCCATGTGCTCGTATTGATGTTTTTAAATTTTCCCCCCATTAACCGAATACAAGACACCTACAACAAATTATTAGCTATTAATCCAGAAATTGACATCAACCACATGAAACTTCAATTATTTAAAGCAGCTGTTTATGCCAGTTCACCAACATGACTTATCACTATTGTCACCTTATCAACTTTTCACCAGTTTTGTATTTTATAACCTCATTTTTCCCCCCTTCATTCATTTTGGGCTTTTAGCCGTTTTTATATATATTCTTTTGTTATTCAATTTTTTCTTGTTTGTATTTGTTGTAACATTTTAATTTTATCGTACTTGTTCATATAGGTATTTAATGATTTGTATGTGTAACGTATTTTGTATTGTTTTGAATAGTATATTTTTTAATTGTTTAGTTTTAGTTATACCTAACACTTGTGGGTTTTGATACCTGTTTTTAGAGGTAAATAAATAAAAACAAGGAAACACGGACCCACCAGAGGGGGTAGTAGGTAATAGTAGGGTAGTTTTTTCAAATGAAACAAACATGTGCCTGCGCCATAGCCAAGAGCTTGCAACTTGTAGTGTCTTTTCCTTTAGTTTTCTGATCCCAGTCACAATTTTTAGTAGGGCAGCCTCTCTCGTTGCCACGGGTCTTGGTTCAAATCCAGGTTAGACATGGTTGTTTTGTCGCCCAAGCACCAGAGTCTAGGAGGGAAGCCCCCTCACTGGTTGTGCTGTTGTGTGACTTTCCACCCTTCCTATCCTGTCTCTAACACTATCTCCAAGTATGAATGAAAAGGCACCCTGGCCGAGCAACAACAGAAGGGGCAGCTTTTCTCTTGTTGCCAAGGGTCCTGGTTCGAATCTAGGGTGAGTCATGGATGTTTTGTCTCCCGAGCACTAGAGTTGGGAGGGAAGCCCCCTTACTGGTTGTGCTGACGGTGTGGCTCAGTATGAATGGTGTTTGAAGTAACCTTGCTGATGATGACATCATGCATGCAGAATTTGCTTCTTGCGTGGCCCTACCACAGGTTTGGTTATGTGTTGTGAGTTTTGTTTGCATGTAGTTAGCTGATTTTTAGTAGCCACCATCTGCCTGATGATGAGTCCCAGAAGGACGAAACGCGTTGTGGATTAAGGTAACAACTTTAAATTAGCCGCAGTTGTCATCAGCAGGTGAAAAGTTTTGTTGCCCCCACTCCCCAGCCCTTCAGGCTGGGATTTATGTTCTCTTTGTTTACCCAACCTGTCAACCCTTCTCCAATCTAACTAGGCGATAGGCATTTTTCACACTAGAACTTAAGTTTTTCAATGCATAATATAGTTATGTTACTATTTAATCATTTTACAATGCCAAAAAATGGTAACATTAACAATAATTAACATAAAATATTAACCTTCATTTTCTTGTCACGGAATGGACACTTTTCGGTTCCATCTACTAGATAAAAGCCAGAAAGTGCTAAAATAATCCAAATGTTAATTGACCACATATGTGATTTACTGATTACAAATAAAACAAACATATAAGTTTTAACATCTATTAGTGAGATGTGCGAAGCGTTAGGATGGCTGAACGTCAAACAAAGAATTCTTTTGAACACACTAACTTTCTTGTTTAAAATCTCGAAAGGAATAGGGCCAGGATACTTGTGTAGAAAGTTAATAAACATAAAAAAAATCATTATAACACTAGAAATGGAAAAAATATGATCATTCAAAGAAATAGCACTAAATTTGGAAATAACACTATTTTTACAAAAGGGATGAGAATATTTAATAGGTTACCGTTAGAAGTTAGAAACGTGCAAGAGATAAACAGATTTAGAGTTAGGCCTAATTGCTGTAAGATAGTTAAAGGATGCGGATGGAATGTTACTGGTACTGAGGATTTCTGGACTAAACCAAGTTAATGTGATAAAATGAAAATGTGAGGTGGCCACAGGTAACCTATCTATAGTGGTCATCTCAATTACCTAATATGAGACAGAAATTGTTCATTATAGTGTTCTATTCTAAGCCTAAAATATGTAGAACATAGTATTGTAGGATAGCTTAAGAAAGTGACTTGCTTAACCCTTTTCTGTCGTATGTCGGCTGTCAGCCGACAAGGGTGTTTTGCACCCTGTACTACACCCCCATGAATTTTTTTGAAAAATTGATAAAAAAAAAATTGAATTTTTTTTTTTGAATTTTTTTTTTTAATTTTTTTTATGGAATTTTTTTTTTATTGCCCAGTCATTTAAGTGTTTGAAATTGTACTTTCTACAGTAAACAGATCCACCGCCTTCTAAAAAATAAACAAAAAATCCGACCTGAAAGGGTTAATATTTTAATATTAGTGTAGGCCTAGTTAGTCAAAAAGTTGATAATGTAAATTGTGAACATTTTAATGCTTTGAATGATTCAATGTAAATGCCAGACGCACAGTCTGGTCCATTGAGGACTGAATTTCTTGAATATGTAAAAGTAAATTGTAAAATGCTTGTGTATGTGTATTGTGTGTACGTATGTAAAAATAGCAAAATGCTAAATAAAGATTTCTAGTCAAAAGTCATTACAACAAACGTTATTATTACGAAATAGTCACTATACCGAAAATTTTGGGTGGTCCCGCCCGAATTCCTATGTTAGTAATGTTAAAGGATATAGTCATTACAACGAAAAATAACAAAAACGAAAAGATCATTTTAACAAACTAATGTTTTTGCACATGACTATAATGCAACGTTGTTCCAACGAAAATTTTGTTTTGAATCGAGGGTTTTGTGGAATTCCCATTCAAGGAACTGGTTTTTCCGCCGGGCCTCGCCTTTCACGCGAGTTTGCAAGAGCTGCTTGGACAGTAAACAGAGGCATTACCCCTCTTTTCCCTCACTCGCCGGCCGGCCACTTCCCCAGTCCCCTCCCCGCCCGCTGCCAACAAGACCGGTTACCCCTCCGCTCCCTCACGCTAGGCCGGCCGGCGGCCAATGAGCCAGCCAGCTCAGACACTACACATCAAAGCTACACATTCTCAATCAAATCTCAATATGTTGCACTCTCAGCAGTGCCGTGTTTTTCTTACGCGATAATAATTGCAAGATCATTGATTTTAATCATTGATGCTGTCAATACAACACTCTTGTTAAACTGAGGCGCAAGTGTTAATGAGTTGAGTTGCCGTGTCTTATTCTCTGATATAAAACGCCGCTGCTAGCTGTGTTGCAACAGCTGAGCCGAATTTCGACCTTGGAGACCCCGACCATTCCCTAGGGACTTCAAGGATGCAGTTCAGTCACCGGTGCAAGTGCACTCGTCGCAAGTACGATTCGAATTCATAGAAAATATTGTTCACAGGGTCAATGAAGAGGTACAGGGAAATGTGATCTTAATGCACAGAGCATTGATCGATTCGATATCAACGTGAAAAATAATTACATCTTGAAACACAAGTAGGCCTACAGCGCGGGCGATAAGCGCATCGACCGAGAAAACAGATAACGTGACAATCCATTCACCAAGCACGTGCATAATCAGTGTGAACTCACGACCCGACGAGTAGATTGTCGTGCCTCTGATTCCCGCGGCGATCTCTCTCGCACTCATGGCTTACGCGCCTAGCGAGAGTAGGCCTGCAGCCTGCATCACGCGGATGCAATGCGGGTTGCGGGCAGCGCGGGCTGCAGGCGCGCAGTGACGAGCGCGCTCCCGAGCGTGTTACAGGCCACGCAGTGGCTGCATTGGTATTCTGGGGATCGAGGATCTTGTTTTTAGCGAAAATAAAATGACTGATCATTTTAACGAAATAATTATTATAACGAAATAATCGCGGGATCCCCTGGCGTTCGTTGTAATGACTTTTGACTGTACTAGGCTTCTACTATAAAAATAAATATCAGAGTATCTTATAGGGAAGCCTCACGTGACGTCACAGCTCGCCGGCAAGTGGCCGCGAATCGAACTGATGGACAAAAGCAGCCTCATTTCGCAAGTTGACGCCTGGTGAACGGCTCAACAAATATCACGCTCTAACTTTTATCCTATTCATTATTTGGACAAAACTTAAGAGTAATAATATTTATTATTTAGCCAACATATCATTTCATCTAATGGCGATTATCTCTATTTTTTTAACAGAACCGTTAGCTTGTTATAACAAGTTACGCATTATAAATGACAAATTTATCAACAACTTTAAGTCTTTTCAACTTCAATTGACACAAAACTACTGATCGGATTTCAACAAGAATTCTCTCTAAATATGCATCCAACTAATAAGAAAAGAAATAAGTTAACTTTCTCGATAGAAAATGCACTGAACAAAATTTTACAGCATAGCGTGCAGTTTTTCACGGCTCATCCGCACGTCAAAAGCGCGTATTTTAGATGAAAACACATACCATGCATATTACCCTATGCTACAAATTTTCGTTCTGTGCACTTTCTATCTAGAAAGTTTATTTATTTCTTGTCTAAACAGTCCGATGAATTTTTTGAAAGAGGTCTTGTCAAAATCCGATCACTAGGTTTTTGTCAATTGAAGTTGTTTTATTTAATTTCATAAAAAACAAGTAACAGTTTTAAATGTTATTTCAATACGCACATCGATATAACACGTTAACGTCTGTCTAAAAATTCAAAATGATCGCTATTAGAAGGAATGATATATTTGCTAAATATTATTCCTCTTAAGTTTTTTCCCAATAATGAATAGGGTAAAAGTTAGAGCGTGATAAGTTGTGCGACGTTCAGCAGGCGTCCACTTGCGAAACGATGGTTGCTTGTCCATCAGTTGGGCTCTAAGCGGAGAATACCCCTCATTCCCCTCGATTTGTGACGTAGGTGCTAGTAGCCTATTTTTAAAATAAATTTATGAAATTTTAGTCTTGAAATGTGTAATAAATATGAAAATGACTCATGTACGCCCCAACCACCACACTCACTCACCTTCTTCTTCTTCCTCTTCGTCCTCGTCATCGTCCTCAGACTCCGAGATGTGAACCGACACCTGGCTGCTCTCCGGCTTGCTCCACTCAAAGTAGACTCCAAAGCCGATGTCGTACGAGTCTGTTGCAAACTCCCAAAAGAGGCATGTCCCATCCTCGTGCGTCGGCACACGAACAGTCACTGTCTCGCCGTGACCCACCTGGAAGAAATACAATCTTCATTTTAACTGTTTTTATTATTTTGTAAGATTAAAAGTTAGGCTGGCTTTTGGGTGTGTTTTAAACTTTGGCCTAAATGTAATTCCACATGATTTTAATTGTTATTTGGAGTACGAACATCATTAGTATCATAGTCTTTTGAGAAGACATTTTTTCGTCCATGAATAGGCCTACTCCCAATATTGCGGCTCTTGGAACTATTTTTGTGGATAATTTTAGGAAAATATATTCAATTTGGATGGCTGATATTTTTAGTTTTTTACTAGGGATGACATCGGGTACCGAAATGTACCCGGAGCCATTTTTAGGACCTGGGTATTTTTCGAGACTGTTTTTAGGCTTAATCGACGACTGTTTATTTCACGTGCTACTTTGTGTTTCCCGCGGTGCGGGAACTCTGCCAGCGGCAGCAGAGGAGTGAGTTGTTTGTTTACCCCCACTCTTCGTCCGTTTCCCAGTCGGGGAAAGGAGGGGAAGGTGCGCGCACATCGGTGAGTCCTCCCACCAAGGCGCACGTATGTAGCAACCGGTAGAGATAGCACTTCCCAGTCGAGTGAGGGAGGGGAATGTGCGCAGTTGGTGAGTCCAACTCTCGTCTCTCTTGTCACAGTTACACTGCGATCTCGCACGGCTTAGACCTACTCGTTCCTCCTCGTCTCCTGTTCGTCGTAAAACTATGTTGAAATATGTTTGTCTATTGTTAAGTGCTTGCTAATTCGTTCAGTAATATCTACTTGCAGTATGAAAATAACACATTTCCAAACATTGTGGCATTCCCCCCCCACCCCCCCCGTACCCGAGTAATACGGGAGCTGGAACCGGTTCCGAATTTTACTACCCGATGACATCCCTATTTTTTACCCTAGCTTACATTTAACCTACCTGTGACTAGAACATTTGGTAATACCTTTTATAACTTGCGTGCCTCAATTATATTTGCGGTAGGTAGGTACCGTACGTCGAGTGTATTTGTACCAGCAAACCCAAAAAATAGTACAACACAAGATATTTAAGAAAATATCTTTTCATGCCCACTCAGCCCTCATGTCAACAATTCATCCCTGAATGCTAGTCAAACAAACTTGAAACAAGATTCATCCAGCTTGGACATTAGGCAACAAAGTAAAATTTACCTTGATAATTGCATCGCCACCTTCTTTCTGTATAGACTCTTTAAACTCTTTGATATCCTTACGAGTCCACATTGAAGCTAGAACAGAAAACATATCATTCAATACTACATTATTTTGTTCTAAAATAACAGGGTTGCCGTTTAATAGGTAATCGATATACAATATTTGATATTTCCAGAAACGACGATGATTGATTCAGTCTTCCCGTATTGATTAATAATAATAATAATAATAATAGAATAGTAATTAAACACTCGGTTCCAACATAAGTCAAGTGCGGGGTAGGCAGGTTGGAGAAGAAACTCTGAAAGTGGTGAACAGTTTTAGTTTTCTAGGAAGTGAATTAATGTCAAGTGGGAAGATTAAAAAGGAGATAAACATCAGAATACTAAAGGCCAGTAACCTCTACAAGTGTGTGAAAGGCCTGGTGTGGGATAAGGAAATACCCATTCACATACACTAGGCCGCTTCGCCAACGCTATTTCCAGTCGCGTTGATGGATGAGCTTTTTTTTGGAATATTTCTGTCCAATGATTACGTTTTTATGTGGAATCTCCTTACTTTTTCTATAGTTACTTGATATTACTAGGGCTGTGAACGGGTACCGGGCCCGCCCGTTGATAATAGCCCGGGTAATGAAATGAGTCGTCGGGTACTCGTTTGACCGTTTTTCGTCTCAAATTCCGCTCAATTAACGCCGCCGCCGGTTAGGCTTGCACTCGTCTGCGCGCAGCGGCGGCAGTAAGTGATTCGTCATTAATACGCGCTCGTATTTCGTCAGTCGAGCTCCAGTGAGTGACGTGTCACCAACACGCTGCGCGCGCACCCCTATTCATCGTAATCGCCGATAAGTGACTGGCGGAGATATTTATGCATTCCGGCAACATCAGTTCCTAATGAATATGCATTTTCAACAGCTGGACATTAGAAACGAGCATCTCTGGCGCCCGAGACCGTCGACATGTTCACGTTTTTGAGAACGTGCGTGTTAAAGTGATGACCTGTCAATATGAAGTAGATAAATGACTGAATTCCCTTTTTTTTTTTTTGGGTAATCGTAAAAAAATCTTAAAATTTCGTAATTTCGGGTACCCGGGTACCCGCCTGTAAGATCGACGGGTACCCGGGGAGGCATTTTCACCAATTTGCACAGCCCTAGATATTACATGTTCATTATACACCTGTAAAAGGCTTATATTAAAACCTTTATTTCTATGAATTTTGACCAACTTTTTCAACTTTTTCTTTCAAGAGGCACTACATCACCATAATCTTTATGTCAATATTAAATATGAACGTTGTAGCCCCACCCATTTGGTCAAAATCGGCCCAAATATCACGAAAATATTGTATTAAAAACCAGAGAAAAAATCGTAAAAGTATGATTTCTATAAGAATTTTTTTTCAAATGTCTCTAAAATCATTACCTACATATATGATTTCAGTGATTTTAAACGTTCCTATAAAGTTTCATCAATATCGGAGTAGCCGTTTGCCAAATATCACGAAAATATCGCACTAAAAATTGAAAAAAATCGTAAAAGTACGATTTTTATGAGAAATATTTCTTCGATTGTACCCAAAAACAATACAGCTACAAGTTCAGAGATTTCGAAGGTCCCCTCCAATTTTCATCAAGATCAAAAAACTAACAAAAACAAAACACCCGAGCTATTTTTCTTGGTGTAACGTAAGTAAAAACAAACAAAAAAAACACAAAGTCAAATTGAAGTCTTCGCTTCGCTCATCCAACTAAACCTAAACCAAATTCATACCGATCCTTACATAGGGCCTATGCAGCGAAACTTGGACTATGGGAGACCGAGAGGAGAGTAAGATGCAGGAGGCAGAGATGAGATTCCTGAGGAGCACAGTGGGCAAGATGAGAAGGGACAGAAAAAGAAACACGGACATTGGAGAAACGCTGGGTGTAGAGAAGTTAAGTGACTGGATAGGAAGGACAAGGTTGAGATGGTATGGACATGAAATGAATGGTGGAAGATAGGATTCCCAAGAGAATGTATGAAAGAAGGATTGAAGAAGGAAGAAGAAAATGGGGAGGCCAATGTCGAGCTGGAAGAATACTAGGTATAGCAGGAGATGTAGAGGCAAGAGGAGAGAGCTGGGAAGGTGTAAAAGAGATACGATTGTGGAAGGATGGAAAGAAGTGGAAAAATTTGTGTTGCAAAACCCAAGCTAGCCCTGCCAGAAGCGGGAAATGGCGATGGATAATGATGATGGTAGGCCTATAGCAGGAAAGTCAAGTGCTATATTTCTCGTGTATCACTAGGATAACGCTAAAGTCCCGCCGCGTTGATGGATGAGCTTTTTAAAGTTTTTATTTTGCTGCCTACGCATTGTAGGTGATTGTTGTCAAGTTTCTATTGTTACTTGTCAATTGGTATTATTTACAGTAAAAAACTTATATTAAAAGCTTTATTTCTATGGATTCTGGCTAACTTTTTCAACTTTTTCTTTCAAAAGGTATTACATCACCTAAGCTTAATGTCCATGTATAATATAAACGTTGTAGCCCCACCCGTTTGGTCAGAATTGGCCCAAATAACACGAAAATATCGCACAAAAAATCGAAAAAAATCGTAAAAGTACGATATTCATGAGAAATATTTCTTCGATTGTACCCAAAAACAATACAGCTCTAAGTTCAGAGATTTCGAAGGTCCTGTCAAATTTTCATCAAGATCGGATATGCCGTTTGCCCGGTAGAGAGCAAACAAACAGACACACACAAAAAAAAAAAAACAACCGAGCTAAATTATTTTTTGGGGGTCAGTGAAATTGAAGTCTTCGCTTCGCTCATCCAATTACTGTATTTGAAAGAAAGTAACGTTAACGTTAGCGAGCGATAGCAAAGTAGCAAGTAGCAAACCCAAGACTGACAAAAGGTGTGTATACTGAAGGAAGTTTATTCACCTTGGGATGCCTCATCATCGCTTTCCTCCGAGCCTGAACCTGGTCCGCCGTTAGTGAGCAAAGTAGTGGTCTCTTCAACAGCCGGGGGCACTTGTTGCTGGCACAACTGCTGCATGTACTGGTGGTAGTGGTGTTCCTGTAGCTGGCGTATAAGAACCGCCTGTTGCTCAGGATTCCCGGGGAACTGCTGCTCGGCGTACGACTTGAACTGTGTGTACGTCTGCTGGTTCAGAGCTTCCTGGATTTGACGTCTGCAAAGTGAAGAAGAACTAGAAACAACATCTAGATGATGCTCAACATCAAAACATGGGAATTGCATTCGATTCGACAATTGATTAAAAATCATGCACCAGGCACCACCTAAGGCCTAAGGTAACAAACTGAGATATTGCAGTGAATAAAAATTTGAATGTAATATAGGTAGGCCTACCTACCCTAAAATGTTTTATTTATTTTGTAGGGCCAATCTAATTTAGTTAGGATGTGTAAATGATTCTTTCAAAGTTCTAACGAAACATAAAATTACGATAGTAGGCCTACTTTTTTAAAAATCTTACAAACTAATTAAACAAATGAATTACAATTAACACAAATTAAATAAATATTGTTTAGGAACTAGGAAGAAAATGTGGTAAATATTGGCATTTAAACGTTTATATGCAATTTGATTACGCTACCTAATTATCCCTACTATAATAGGCCAAACTGTCATACATGCCTACTAGGTAGGCATGTGTATTTTCAAATGTGATTTCAAACATATGTATGAATTGCAGTGTCGGAATTAAATTGTACCAGTAGACGCTAAGGTAGGGCCTAAATAATATTTTACAGTCTTACCTTTGGGCTTCTTGTTTAGCTCTATCTTCTTCCTCCTTCTTTCTAGTTTCCTCTTCTAATCGTAATTCTTCTTCTTCTTTCTTTCTCCTTTCTTCTTCTTCACGGCTAGAATTAAAAATGAGGTTTTAATAACTGCACTATAGTCTTAGGGGATTAAAGGAAAAAAGGCTACAAGAACAATTAGAAGTTTTGTGAAAGAGGCATAAATTTTGGATTGAATACCAGTAGGCCTACTCAAAACAATATTCTAAAAAATTGCCACAAGGTGCCATGACAAAAACAAAAATCCATCCTGTTAAGAGGGTGGAAGGGGGTGAAAAAGTGGTATTTTTCAAAAATTAGAAAATTAAACTAGGCCCTAAATTTGATTTTAAGATATCAAAAATACATTATTGTAGATAAGTCCAAAATTTAATAAAAAAGAAATATTACCAATTACTATATAGTATATATATGCCCCTATGTCAATATGACCAGATTATGCACCATTTGACATTTATTCACAAATTTACTCACTGTAGTGGGAGGATAAGCCTACCAGTCAGGGGTTTTGTGATAGGCCCGTGAATTTGGGCTAAAACACTGGATGAATGTCCTTTAAAAATGAGCTGAGGAGCCCTCAAAAAAGTTGCTTACTTACAGGAGAAAGAGGGGGTGTACTAAAAGGGGTTGATAAAACTAAAATAAAGAAATCTGTATTCAAATAAAATATTTAGGATGCCAAATTAATATGTAGGCCGGGCCCTGCCCTATAGGGCAATGCCAAACTGGTTCACCCCGGTTCTCAGCAAGGATCGCAGGATCGGGGTTTGGTCACAGAACTCTTTACATTGTGGTTCCAGTCCAGTGGAATTTACATATGGCGGTGACCAAACGTCGATCGTTCTGCACTTTAGTGGGAAATCTGTCACCTAAACCATTGCCCCAGCTATTGTAGGTCTAGGCTATAATTTTATTTAAAAAATTAAAGTTTGATCATTGTAGTAAATCTGATCAGAATAAGCCCTTTGACCCATTTTCACAAATTTACTCAATGTTAAGAATTTAAGTGTGGTATATCGTGTGACCACTCGTTTTGTCCCAAATTATACCAAGAATAATTGAATTAGGACGAAAATATATATTTTTTATGACTTGAGTAGACCTACATTTTTACTCAAATGAACTTTGACCCATTTTCACAAGTTTAGTCAATAGGTTTGTTCATTCGTACACACTTTTGAGAAATGAGCCATTTTGGTCCGTTCGTTCGCTTCAGTGTTAAAACTGGCACTCACAACACTAGCCTATAAGCCAGTGTAAAGTGTCGACACTGACTTTTTGAGTGTTAACACTAAGTCCGCGAACAAACAAACCTATTATTAACGAAAGTGTATCGTGTGACCAATTGTTTTGTCCCAATTTATTCCAATATTATGAATAAGGACGGAAATAAGTTTTCTTAGGTCTAACTACTTGGGTAGGCCTACGTTTTCTTAGAATATTGTTTTGAACTTATTCAATCCAAAATTCACCTCTCTTTCACAAAACCCCTAGGCCTAATATTGTCAGGCTAATCCACCTCGAGCTACTATTTTTACAACTTAGGTCTTTGCCTAAAACATATGCAAACATAGGCCTAGGTAATTTATTCCTAAAACATTGGAAATGTGTAGTACCTAGGTAGCCCTAGGTAGGGCTGTGCAAATTGGTAAAAATGCCTCCCCGGGTACCCGTCGATCTTACGGGCGGGTACCCGGGTACCCGAAATTACGAAATTTTAAGATTTTTTTACGATTACCAAAAAAAAAAAAAAAAAGTGAATTCAGTAATTTATCTACTTATATTGACAGGTCATCACTTTAACACGCACGTTCTCATAAACGTGAACATGCCGACGGTCTAAGGCGCCAGAGATGCTCGTTTCTACTGTCCAGCTGTTGAAAATGCAATTCATTAGGAATTGATGTTGCCGGAATGCATAAATATCTCCGCCAGTCACTTATCGGCGATTACGATGAATAGGGGTGCGCGCGCAGCGTGTTGGTGACGTCACTCACTGGAGCTCGACGGACGAAATACGAGCGCGTATTAATGACGAATCACTTACTGCCGCGCTGCGCGCCGACGAGTGCAAGCCTGACCGGCGGCCGCGTTAATTGAGCGGAATTGAGACGAAAAAAACGGTCAAACGAGTACCCGACGACTCATTTCATTACCCGGGCTATATCAACGGGCGGGTACCCGGGTACCCGTTCACAGCCCTAGCCCTAGGTATATTAAATTCTATAGTTTCACTCTATAACCATAGACAGTCACAACAAAAAACAACAACGTTACGTGGCATGCCTATCTAGAAGTAAAAAGTGATTATATGATGCAATGCATAGAGGCTTACTTAATTCTATCTCGTTCTTCAATATCACGCTTATTAGCTTCAATGTATGGGCGAAACAGAGGGCATGATTTATCAAGAAGTTCAACAAACTCAATCATTGCATCTATTTTAGATAAGTTTCCAAGCGTCTGCCATGCCAGCCGTCGATCACGGCCAATCACATCCAGAACTCCTAGTGGTGACAAATCATCTTGGTTATCACTGTAGCAACCATGGCTCACTTGGCACTTGAAGGCAACTAGTTTTAATTTATCTTGGTACGAGAGATGGATTGCTTTTCCTTCTTTATCTGAAATAAAGCACACAATTTCCCAATAAATTTCAATGCTATGGGACATTGCTCTTTGGTTGGTTATCGCTCACTTGTCGATTGCGTCGGGCCTAAGGGTTGGCTTGGTCGCTTTGGTTTAATGTCCCGCACTGAAAATCAGTTAGGCCTATGACTGAGTGGGTAGACTCTAAATATGAATTTATTTATTATTTATTTATGTTGCCAGCTCAAGAGTTTAACAAGCCATCTTAGAAACATTACACCTTATTATTTTTAATAGGCTATGTCCATTATAAACTCTATAGCCTAGAGATGTCAATACCCAGAAATTTATATGCAGGTCTACTCGGGTACTAGGGCTACCTACATCTCTTTGTTATTTGTCATGATGGTACAGACTAAGGAACTTCTTCGGTTCATTGGCCCCCAAAAAAAAACTTGTTTTGACGTGGGGAAAAAAACAAAAAACAAACTATTTTTTTTTTATCCTACACCAGAAACATGTTATGAACATTGTTCTCCGCAGAGCGGCTACGGGTGACAATGCAAGATCGTTTTCAATCGGGGGCACACTTTGGCGATCTGCTTCACCCCCTTTGCCAACAGCACGTGGTGTTCCCAAGTTGTCACCCACTCAAGTACCGACCACGCCCGATGTTGCTTAACTTCGGTGATCTAACGAGAACTGGTGTATTCAACATGGCAAGGCCGTTGGCACAATAACCTACACAATAACAATAACCTCTAATTTAATTCAATTCAATTCAATTCAATTTTTTTTTTTTTTTTACATCATTAGCCTTAATACACATACAATACATAGCCACTACTTTAGGCACTAACATTTCTATTTTAAATATAGGCCTAAAGGACTTTCAACCGAGAAGGAGTTTCACCAAAAAAAGAAACGTTAAAAATGTTAAAAATGTAATGTTAAAATCTTTAATGAATAATAGTTTTACGCGATACTAAAAAGCACCAAAAAAACAAGGAAAAACAAGTTGTTTTTTGGGGGCCCATGAACCAAAGAAGTTCCCACACTAAGAGACTCGGCTTTAGGCCTACAGCTTGTTGAGGCATTTATTACATAATATTATCGGCCTAAGCCTAGAACAGAGTAAAGACCAGCCGGATTGTCGTATGAAGGCGAAGGCCACTAGCTGCGGCCGCAAAGGGCCATTACTAGTTCCAGATGGGTGTGTGCACTAGGGGGGGGGGGGGGGGGAGAGGAGGTTAAGGGTACCCGCTGACATGATCGATTGATTAGTTGATTTAGTTCTGACAGAAATAATGGAGAATAATCAGATTTGAACAATAGGCCTACCTAGAAGTAAAATTGCAAGAAATTAAACCCGGGCAGGCAAGGGGCCTGTCATAAATTGCTGATTAGATCTACCAACACCACAAAAGCCCCAACAAAAATAGATGACTCCAAGTCGATTTGAGTTAGCCCTACTGAGTGGTGGTGATGAGAATACGCGTGGCGCGAGTGATCGGAAGAGATTTATTGAATTTTGTTGCTTAACGTCTAGATTAGGCCTAATGCCATTTTGATATTCAAGACAGGATGAAGAACAATTACAAAAAACATGCCTTATGTGGCATTGAATCCAGTAAAAGTTGGAAAAGTTGGGTTGAGGTCAATTGTGGGAAGGAGGGAGGGTAGGCTTTGCAATATGAAGGCTAGGGAAGTTAGGGGAAATAAGGTGGGGGGGCTTCCGCAATAGGGTAGCCCTACAGATTTGGGCCGGTAGGGGGTACGGTTTCTTGGAAAAACTCGCGTATGGGGGAGGCCGTTAGGACTAAGCTTAATATAAATAACATCGAAGATAAGATTATTTGCAGACGATTGTGTTTTGTATCTAGAGCAATAAGGGGGATTGAAGATGTTAGGTTGTTGCACGCAGATCTGGGGATAATAGAGGAAATGGGTCACATCAAATAAGATGGGTTTGACTATAGGTAGACCTACCGTAAATGTACCAGTAAGGTGGTTGGTTTCTCGCAAAGATTAATTAAGGTAGGTAGGACATAGGTAGGCCTACACTTTAATGGGGGCTGTTATGGAAAAAGTAGGAACTTACAAGTACTTGGGGGTGATGCTGGAGCTGGCAGAGGATCTGGGTTGGGGGGGATTAGGTGCAAGAAATTGTAAAGAAGGGGAATAGGGATCCATGGGATTCGTTATGAGGAATCTAAGAGGGGCCAGCCAGGGAGTTGAAGATCGGCGTATAAGGTGGTGTCCTGGAGTATGGGGCGGCGGCATGGGATCCGTATAGGCTGGGGGAGGTTTTACAGGTAGAGAAGGTTCAACATAGGGCGGATAAAAGGGTTAGGTTCTACGGGGAAGATTAATTGGATTTATTAATTGGATATTGCTTTACGTCTCATATTTATGCAACTTGGCTAATCGAGACGAAGGGAGGGACGTAAGAAGGGATGACGCGGGGGGACAAGGGGTGGACAGGCCTGTGCTGGTCAGAACCAGCCACAAGCATATGGGGAGGGCAGGGGTTCCCCCACGTCGTGGTCGTCTCCGACTGTGTCATCATCCGTCCGTGTTGTCTTTGTCATCGCCGTCGGGGAGGTAGTCAAAGGGAAGGGGTTCCCCGACGACGACCCAGAGCTCGCCATTAGTTTCAGGGAGTGAAACTCCCCTATTCACGGGCCAAACCGCGAGAAGGTGTCGAGTTGGAATTTGAAGGCCGGTGGCGGCAGGAGGAGGAGGGATGATGATAAGGGGAATGCAGAGAGGGTATATGACAGTGTCACTGACTCATTGCAATGTTGGAGAGTTGGGGGAGTTGGGGTGGGAGTCAATAGAGGGAAGAAGAAAGGAGGTTAGGTTGTGCAATATGTACAGGGCAGTTAGGGGAAATAGGGGGTGGGGGGGGGACATAGGCTGCAGGAGAGGATTTACAGGGGTAGGGGGATCATTCATGGAAGTTCCAGCGGAAAGTAGGGAAGAAGGGATCTGGGTCGGTAGCCCCCCTATGGTTTCTTGGAAAAGACTGTTAGGGAGTGGAATGACTTGTCTGGGGATGTTGTAGCTAGTGGGTCTTTGAGGGAATTTAGATCGTGTTTAGGGGAGAGCAGTAATTAGGTCTAGGGGGAGCGAGTGGTTGCCACCGGGGGGAGGGGCGTTTTGAAACCCGGGGAAAAATTTGTTTATGTTTATGCTAATTAGGAAAGTTAAAGAATAGGGGAAAAAGGGCGGGGAGGGTGGTTGTTTTTTTTGGGGGGGGGGGGGGAAAAAAAGGCGATAACAAGGTGGTTTGGGTTTGGGTTTGTTTACAATGATTATGGATTTGTTTTTCCCAAACACTAGCTGGGGCAAGTAGGGGGCCTGGGCCCTCCCTGGGGTCTGGCCCGGCCTACTCCTTGGGTTTTGGGGGTCCAATGTTTTTTTTTGCGATTTTTTTGGTTGGAACCTTTGGGTTTGTTAAATTTAAAATTAATACTAAGGGTCCTTCTTGGGCTAGGGAGGGCCCAAATTTTTTATACACTCTAACGGAAAGGATTTCGGGTGCCCTCTTTCAAAAATATCCTAAACTACGCGACGGGAAAACTAGGCAAAAGGGGGGTTCGACTAACCTAACGTACCGGAAAGTAGTTTGAAACAGAAAGGATTTCGGGTGCGTATGTTTTCATTGAAAAAAAAAAGGGGTTTTGAAATTTGGGCCCCCCCAAAAAACCGAAGAAGTTCCATGCCCGGGCCCCCTAATTTGTAAAACGCTTTAAACCCTTTTGCGCCCCCCCCCCCCCCCCCAAACCTTTAACTTTCCCCTTTTCCAAAATGTAAAAGTTTTTGGGAAACCCCCCAAACCGGGTGGGGGCCCTACTTTTTTTCAAGGTTGGTAACCCCCCCAAAATTTGGTTGGGGGGGGGGGGGGGGGGGGTTGCAAAGCTAAAAACCCTCGGGCTTTCGCCCCCCCACCCACCCTCCCCCTACCCAAATTTGGTTTTTTCAACCAAATATTGCGGGGTTTGGGGGGGAAAAAAAAGGGTGCAGGTTTTAAGGCCGGGGGGCCCTGGGGGGGCCCAAAAACCCCCAAAAGCGGGGCCCCCCCAAAACCGGGGGGACCAGAAAAGGTTTTACCCCTTTTTAAGCTGGCCCACCCCCCCCAACCCGTTCCCCCCTTTTGGGGGGGGGGAAACGGGGTTTTCAAGGGTTTGGGCGACGCCCTATGGGGTAAATTCGGCCCACCCTTTCTTCGAAAGGGGCCTTTCTTAATTTTAACGGAAATTATGCACCCCAACTTTTAACCCCCTTGGGGCCCCAATTTTTAAAAACCTTTGGTAAACCTGTCCTGCCAACCTCAAAAGGGGGGCGGCCAGAGGTTTGCGGAGCAATCTTACCTTTGTAAAATCTAAGTGCTAATCGATACAAATCTTTCAACTGGAATCCCCATTTATCGTTAAATTCTTCATCTTCTTTGTTCACTTCTCCTTCGGCGTTTGATCGATTTACACTCTCTTCAGAAGCAATACTTAAACGATCAAATTGATTTTCCAACAAGGGAACCTCCACGTCAGTCGCCATTTTGACACACGGCCTGTGGTATGTCAATGTCACTGCCCCGGCCCTTTTTGTAACTAGAAAAACCTGGAAACTTATTAACCCACGTTTAAAAAGAACGCATTTTTGGTGTTCGTGTGTTAACATTTTTTGGGGCTCACCCCCTAGAAATGTAGCGTTCTCCCCCGTCCAAAAGTGTGTAACTGGTGGGATCCAAATTTTACGCCAAGCAAATTTTAAAATATTCCCAATTTTTTTTGCCTGAGGGGATGAACCTACGGGCCCAAAAATGTAATATCTTTAAAATAAAAATGTATATATATTATAACATCCAAATTTTTTTTTTCAACGAATAAAACCTTTCCCTTTTCTGCAAAATTTTTAAAATTCAAAATTGTCTTTGTTTGGTCCTTGATTTTATTTTCCGACGATAAACCGGGGAAACTTCCTTATCACTCTGGGTTTCCATGGTTTTCCAAGACCTTTGGGGGCCCCTGCCTTTGCTAGGATTTTGATAGGGAAATTTTCCGGAACCAATGGATTAACCCCGGCTTGAGCCCCAATAAATTTTCTAAACGCCTACGTACTAGAAAAAGCACGTTAGTTGTAACATTGGGCCAAAAAAGGAAAAATTTCGAAAAGATTTCATTGGCCAACCGAGAATGGGTGGGCTTTTTTAAATCTAATTTTAAATTCGTATTTAGTCTTCTACCACATAAATGATTTTCAGAGCGCCCAGCATCGACGTCATCGACGAAAGAATAATTGTCAACTATAGATCAGTATTTAAAAAAGAAACAAAGCTTGAAAACTGACAACAAAACGCAAACGCGAAACAAAACGCGGACTCTCATTCGGTAAGTCCAGGGTTCGATAACCGCCACTGGTAAAAATTATTTAAAATTTTTTCCCAAAAATTTTTTTTTCGCTCTCTAACTTTTAAAGCCAAAAAATTTTGGGAAAAACCCAAACAAATTTATGAGAAACTCATGAGAAATTTAAAAAATGAAAGTACAACATAATATTATTATCTAAAAAAAATTGGACGAGCGAAGCGAAGACTTCAATTTCACTAACCCCGAGAAAAATAGCTCGTTTATTTTTTGATAATGAACAATTCCGTATTATTGTTAAATTTAAAAAAATTTTGGGGTCAAATGGTCGACTATTTAAAGTTTTTAACAACGGCGCTTAACTTTTGGGAAAAGTGGGAAAAAGGTTTGGGAAAAAAATTTTAGGGGGTCAACCGCAAGGGTTTGCCTATTTGGGAGTCCCAAACGCGGGGGTTTTGGGCCCGGGGGTGGGGTGATGGCGCATTGTAAAGTTTCAAACAATTGATGTTATTTGTTTAATTACCAGTGGATTTTTGCTGGGAAAAGAAGGTTAGGGGGTTTGGGCGTTGAGTGAATAAATATTATTTACTCAACGGTTTGGGGGGGGGGGGGCGCGAAGCGCCGTAGCGAGGTTAGTTCACCACTTTATAATTTTCGGTAAGTGGTTTACATCAATTTTCATTTGGAATTGTTGGGCGCCTGTCAGAAATTGCATGTAATGACGATATTATGTGTTTTTACAATTTTTTTTTACCATTCCCATTCCCATTCCCATTCCCCATTACCTAGGATGGTTATATACTCAATGCCATTACATTACAGATTTCTTTGCATTTTCAGTCGGGAAGGATTCAAATCTCCCTCCAACTCCGTTACACCGCCATATTACCACTGCATAACTACGTCTGATGTAAACATTTTAAGGCGGCGCTATTTACCGTAATGGTGGCGCCACCAGTATGGATGAAATTTCATTTTTCGTACAATTTTGAACTCAATTCAAAGTAGTTATGGGTTTACTAAATTATCTCTGAACCACCACCAGGTAATAATAGGGGAAAATCTACATTGAATCAATTCTGCTATTATTATAGCCTAGAGACGAAAGTTTAAAGAATTAGAACGAAACTAGCGTAACCTAACCTAACATATCGAACCCTAGCGTAACCCCTTTGGGTTTATATATTGTATTTTTTGTATTGTATCTCTCTTTGCTACTAGGCCTACTGACTGTAGTCGGTGGTAGGTTTCTTCATCCTTCCTTCCTTCTTAGCATCCATCCTTTCATATTAATCATATTTCCCTATTTCTTGTTTACTTCCCATCTCTCTTCTTGTCTTATTTCCATTTTTCCCTTTGATTTGCATCTTCCGTCTATGTGTACTTCATCACACACTCATTGATGAGTCCTTATTTAATAATAATTTAGAGGCCTTAACATTCTAAACACAAAGCCTAGGCAATGTCCAGCCTTCGTTAACATTAGGTGTAGGGTTGGCCTAGCTTTACACCTAGGACAATCACTGTTAAATGATACGCTGAGGCTATTCGACCGTAGCTACGGGAAAATTACGTTTCTCAATTCGTCCGTAGCATGAACGAACATCGGCGGAAATCACCGAAGGTACTCGAACTGTGGGTACGGAAAAATTAGGCCTGCTAATTTAACCGTAGGTACGGGAAGTAAATTACGTTAATTCAATAATAACCACTCTGAAAATATACTAATTATGTTATAATTAATAAAGATTGAACACAAACACTACCATTTCACTGTTGCCGGCGCGCCATGTTTATTATGACATTTACTTAGTAGGCCTACCAACCTTTTGTGTGGCTCGTTGGTCTTCTGTGTGGCTCGTTGGTCTTGTGTGTGGCTCGTTGGTCTTGTTGTGTGGCTCGTTGGTCTTGTTGTTAGCGTATCTGCTTCCAATGCAGAAGGTCCAGGGTTCGATTCCCGTCAAAGTCAGAAGTTTTTTAACTTCTGATTTGGACTTAAGTCCATCAGTTCTTGTCTTAGGAGTTTGTAAACGGTGACTTTGGAGCCGTCCTAGCAACGAAGCACATAATAAATTCAGAGTTGTTCTGAATCGGCCTTGTTGATTCTGGCGTGGATCCGCGGGTGTTCGCACTGTCCATACCACTGATTGCTATATTTCCTATTACAAATATCGATCTTTGGTTGGTTATCGCTCACTCGTCGATTGCGTCGGGGTCTACAGGGTTGGCTTGGTCGCTTTGATTTACTGTCCCCCACTGAAAATCAGTTATATAACTGAGTGGGTAGACTCTAAATACAATTTATTTATTTATTTATTTATTTAATAAAATACTCTACTTACCAAACCTTTAACGTTGCTATTTTAAATCTAAACTCGTTTTTAACGGAAAGGATTTCGGGTGCGCTCTTATCGATTGTATCCTAGCCTAGAACTAGCGCGGCGCAGCACTTTTTAAACGCTTTTATCATCTAGAATTGTGTTTGCGACGGGGCCGAATGTAGTGAAATCATTTGCAGAAAAAACATGGACCCAAATAGAATGGTAAAAAAAAACGACCATACGAAAATTTGAACCGCCGACCTCTCGCATAGAATTCGGACGCTCTACCACTCTGCCACAATGCGCTGTGATAGTTGAAGCTATTGGCCTAGTTACGTGGTATCCCGCGGACGATTCGGATACCTTCGATTATTTCCGCTGATCTTCGTTCATGCTACGGACGAATTGAGAATCGTAATTTTCCCGTAGCTACGGTTAAATAGCCACTTCCTAAATGATATAGGGTAGGGGCCTACCTAGGTCTCAACAGTGGTCTCAAGATGTATTTTTCCCCCATGGGGTGCTAGACCTAAGAAATGTTGATCTAATCATAATAACAATAACTAACAATAACTTTATTCACCTTGACTCATACATTGCATAAGTATAACTCTTTTTAGAGAAAGTGAATAGCCTAGCCTATGGAGAGTAATACATAATTGTTAACAATTTTATAAAAAATATACATTAAAATATACATTTCATAATTTCATAATATCTTTCCTTCTATTTCTATACATAATACTTATTTTTTTTATTGAATTGTTTATTTATATTAAATTATATTCATGAAAATACATAGTAGTTTCAGGAGTGTGAAGGAAAGTTGAGTGTAAAGCTATGGGTGGGGTATTTATATTTTCGGGCACAAGATTAAGTTAAACGTTATTTATTTTAAACGTTATTGTTATTTGTGAGTGAAACAGGGAACAAAACCCGGCAACAGTTCAACGGGAATCATCACTATTATTAAACATTGCTGTGTTACTAGCTATAATGATAGTAACGGGAAGCTATTGATGGGCGATTGAGAGCGAGCCATAAAAGGTTGATGCACAATTTCCCAGTAACGATAACGAGATCAGGAAGTGTGATCTTGTGTTAACTTGCTATGATTAACAATTATGAGAGCTTCCCTTTCTCGGTACGGGAAACAAAAACAACAACTTCGCCCAATGGTCACGACTTATTACTCTACCATAGGCTTACCGTTCTCATTCCCAGACCAATTGTGCATCAAGCTTTAGGGTTAAATATAGGCCTACGTCCTGCAGATAGACACAGGTCAAAGGGAAAGTAGAAACGTGTAGGCTAGCCTAGACTACTCAAATGTTAGGGTTTGTGCTCTAAAGCACCATTCACAATTAGTTCTAAGGCGTAAGGCGAAATATTTAGTATTGCCGAGTATGTGTTTCAATCGTAACGTTCACAACACGTCCCAAGTCTCAAGGCGTAGGGGTAAGTGGGGTAAATAGGAACACTTTTAGAACTTTTCATCTTTGACTTTCTGTAAAAAGTTGTACAATTGACTTTTTTATGATTTTTTAGTTGTACATTATTCTTTGCACTGTTGTTAGTGTAAGGAATAACTTGTGTGTCATTTCCTTAAATCATGTTAGGAAAAAAATCAAATGTAAAAAGTGGTATTGTTCCTATTTACCCCGTCATTTTGAGGTAAATGGGAACAGACAACACTGTAGCTTATTGGTGTGAGGTAAAACAAAATGGGGTAAATAGGAACAGACATATTATCTGATGTATGATTTCAATAAAAAAAAAATTAAGTCAAAATGTTAAAAACTGTGCATGCTATGTAAGAAAACAATATCAGATTATATATTAAAACCGGAGCGGAGCGAAGCGCTACATTTGTGTCAAAAAATATTGTTAGTTATTTTTGTGACAATAGGATTAGCCTAGTTTAGTGTTTATTATCAACCTTGCAAATAAGTAAGTGGAAAAATTGGGAAGGGGGGATGAATTTAACACTTTTCTAATCAAATTTTATCAACGGTGGGAATATGGGGTAATTAGGAACGTACATCAATCTTATGGGAATCTTGTGAATATAATGCACTGATATGATATTTTCCCAAGTGTCAGAAGAAAATTGAGGAAAAAGCAGAAAAATGGCCTAAATGGCAATTTTCACAACACCTGGTCAACCACAATGGTCAAATAGAGATGGCTGTGAAGATCGAGAAATGTTCCCATTTACCCCAAAAATATAACCCATAGGTTAACTGTGTTGTTACTTTTTACCCCACTTGTTCCCAATTACCCCGAACCAGTGTTCCTAATTACCCCCAAATGGAGGTGGTATGGGGTAAATGGGAACAGGGGCTTAACAGCCATGATGGACTAAGATAAGCAAATGCAAACAAATTGTAAAATCATGTTCATAGTTAGGGGGAACTTTTTATATGTCAAAATATTTTTTTAGGGTACTCTTTGGACATATTTTTTTTTTCAGTTTTTTTGACTGAAACTTACATCAACTTTTAAGTGTAGGGTAGTTTTTAAAAAATCAGAAAACTATTAAATTAACATCAGAATGAGCTGATTTTTTGATATGTTGTTGAGAAAATAAAAAGGTCACATGGAATATTTTTTGTATTTTTTTAAATAGGTCATATGGGGTAGATTTTAGGGCTGTTCCTATTTACCCCATGTTCCCATTTACCCCACTTACCCCTATGGTTTATGTCGTAACGAATTGCCCAAAATCCAATTCTTACGACGGTTTCTTACGACAAGCCAATCACGAACAAGGAAACTCCCCACTCCTGTTTATTTCATTCCACAGCTGACTGTAAGCGCATGCGCAATACACAAGAGCAATGAAAAATGGTGTGGTTGTTGTAAACGCCTAGCATTTCTTACGACTTACGCCTTACGCCTTAGAACTAATTGTGAATGATACTTAACTCATGACCTCCATTTCTATTATATTTTGTTTTGGCCACACAAAACACATAAAAACATACAAAAAAATTCATGCAAATTATCCTACCTGTAGCTAGAAGAAGTACATCCACCAAATTTACTGAGACACATAGGCCTAATCAGTTAACCTCGGTTAATATCATAGATTAATCGATCCGGTAGGTCTACTTAACTGATTTATTTCACTTGTATCCTCGACTTCAGCATGCTTAACATCCAGTTAGGATGCCGTTCATTACCACGGCTAGAACTCGGTAGGCCTAGGTACTCATTGTATTTTGTATTATTGGATTGGTTGACTTGTGGCTAGTTAGGACAAGAATGCGGAAGCAAAATAAATCTTACTAGGAAAATGCTAAAGTCCCGTCGCGTTGTTGAGCGAGCACCGGTACGTGCAACAACGACCCGAGTACGACATTCCCATAATGTTACATACCAATAAGTCTTTAAGGTCTTGACCGATTTAGCTGAAAATTTGTAAAATAGGAGAGAATGTTGAATTTATTGACCCTGCAAAATTTCATAACGATCGGAACATTTTAATTTTTTTATTTTATTTTTTATTTTTTATAACCAACGATCGGATTTTGTTCAAAAACTATACAGCAACCCGCCTAGGTGGTATGTAGGCCTACATGTGTGAAAAATTTCAGGTCGATCAGAGAAACGGTGCGACCTGTACCGAAGCAGTAACAGAAAAAAAAAACGAAAAAAAAAAAACAACATTCGAGCCATAAGAGTCAAGTGGAGACGCTCGCTACGCTCGCTCAATTATTCCCCTCTACTCGAAAAAGATTTCCTGTGTATGCACCTGCATGAAGTGGGAAATTAATTTAAAATCACACTTTTAGATGTAGGCCTAGGTCATTTCAACCTATCACTGTGTTTATCACACAAGTTAAAAGGGTTCAACTAGTTCGAACTAAGTGATGTGATAAACATTACAAATTAGCTTAAAACGGTTTAACTTAAGTCGAAAACGAAAGTTAAATTTTACCGCTAATACGAATGAACTTTCTGTGGTAAAAACTTTAGTTCAAACTAAATTGCCGCCCACTGAATCCACCACCTGTGCACAGTCTAACTGTCAAATTTCATATGAAAGGCAACACACTGGACTCTTAGGGGTAGGCTCTTACTATTAGTAGGCCTAGGTTTTCTTTGCGCATTCTATTGTTATTAGATTGAGAAGTTAATAATCTGGTTGTGTTTACGTCGGGTGGAGGCATGAAACTCAAAGCCATCTGATAGTAGATGAATGAACTTCTTAAAATGTTTTATCGTCCGCCATAGGCTATTTAGCTAATGAATTAAATTTCCTTGATTAACAGATCGGACTACGTAAACCGTAATTAGCTTAGATCGAACTAAATGTCCGTGGTAAACGAGTGTATGGGCGGGAATAACAATGCTTTTGATAAACTTGTAAATTATGGTACAGTATGGTACCTACAACAATACATTGCTCAGATGGTCGCAAAATAAAATACTAAAAAAAGACTAATAGGCCCTACACTGTAACATTAACAACATTTTTATAGGCCTATACCTATATTGTAATAAAAAAATACTAGGAAAACGCTTAAGTCCCGCCGCGTTGTTGGATGAGCGTAATTGGTGCATTGAGCTGCCATGTGTTATGCGGATTTTCTGTTGTTCTGTGAAAAAATTATTACTAAGTTGAAGATTTTTTTAAAATTAAATTAAATTAAATAAAAAATAAACTTAAATTTGTAATTTTTTTAATTAATCGTACTAATTAAAAAAAAATAATAGAAAAATAGCGATTTTTATAAGAAATAATTATTTGATTGCGCTCAAATTTCACACGAATATATAAATTCATAAAATTAAGGTTCTGTGAAAAAATTATTACAATAGAATAAAGCATGTAGGTGTTATAAGTAAAAAAATTGTAGGCTACTAAAAAAGAAGAAAACAACAAAATTTCTATTTTCATGAAAAATAATTTTTCGATTGCGCTCAAATTTTACACGGATATTAATTCATAAAATTAAGGTTCTGTGAAAAAATCATTAAAATCCGATTAAGAATGTAGGCGTTATAAGAAAAATAAATTTTCAAAAAATCGAAAAAAAATCGTAAAATTGCGATTTTTATGAGAAATAATTTTTTGATTGCGCTCAAAAACGTGGCAGTTCTAAGTTCAGAGATTTCGAAGGCCTCCATAAAATTTCATCGCAAACGGAGTATCGGTTTAGCCGGAATCGTGCTGACAAACACACAAAAATACAGAAAAAAAAGAAGGAAAGAAAAAAAAAAACATTCCGGATTTTTTTCTCCAGTGTAGTGAAATGGAATATTCGCTTTGCTCGCTACGCTCATCCAAATACCTATATTGTAATAAAAAAATATGAAAAATTCGTAGGTCTACCGGTTATCTGCATGATTACCTTGTGTCTACTCCTAGTCCTAGTTAAGTGTTTTTAAGACTAAAGCATAGGCTTAAGCTAAATATAACTTTAGTCCATAGGCCTACCCCAACCAACTAAAACAATGTTCTAAACCATAATGTTGATTTTACGTTAAATTTACTTGGGGCCTAGCTAGGCTATGCTGATTATATTTTCAATTTCTTTCCAGTAGGCCTGCCAACGAGCCCAGTCATGTCACGGATACTACTCTGCCGACTTCCTGCACCTTCTACAATGTGCAGTAGACCTAACTGCATTAAAAAGTGCCACTTCGTTTTCACCGGCCGGCAACCACAGTTATTACTAGGCATACGGTTTCCACTCTCTAGGATATTCAATTATAGACTAAGAAATATATCTTCAAGTTTAAAAACGGAAGGGAAAGTTAGATTAGATGTGCCCAAAGGAAACCTACTTTTTAAAAGGTCTGAACTACAGCGTCTTTTCACCCTAGCCAAACCCGAGAAATGGAGACTAGTTGGTGCTATTTGTTTATTATTTATCTCTAGCGCAGTCACTATGGCAATTCCTTTTTGTCTTGGTCGAGTCATTGACATCATATACACATCCGATACAGTAAAAATGCGTGAAAACCTTAATCAACTATGTTTAATACTGTGCGGGGTCTTTCTGCTCGGGAGTGTTTGCAATTTTGGAAGAGTTTATCTGATGTCTATTTCTGGCCATCGGATAACAAAAGCTCTCCGTGAAAAGGTGTTTGGATCTATTGTAAATCAGGAGTTGGCATTTTTTGATAAGAACAAGACAGGAGAGCTTATTAACAGACTATCGGCAGACACAGCAGTCGTCAGCCAATCAGTAACATCAAACGTTTCGGATGGCCTTCGCTCGCTCGTCATGGTTGGAGCAGGCGTCTCTATGATGGTAAGAACGCATAACTACCAACACTCATTAGTCCTATGTCATTTGTCATTTTTGTAATGTCAATTGTACATAGAATTGACATTGTTGTTACATGATTATTACCACAGAGTTCGAGATTGTTGATGTTTTAGAAGTCTCTTTTGAGTATTTTATAGGTCTAGTCTTTTTACAAAATTTTCAGTTTACTAAGTAATTTCAATGTAGTGTCCTAAACTGGTTCTCTGAAAATTAGACCCTATTCTTTTACAAAGTAATAGGCTCCTAGTCCTACTCAGTTATGTTTTAAAATGTGTAAAAACTGGGCTTGACTGTACGTTTTTATTGACCTCATGCTTGATTTTGATTTCCTTTCTTTATCCCCCGTATTATCTCAGAATAAAAATGGTAGCCTAAGCAAGGAAGGAGTCTTGGGTTTGAATTCAGGATTAGGCGGTAAAATGGTTCAATAATACGTAGGCCTACTACTTGTTTTCTAGATGTAAAATTGGAACTAAAAATTAGTGTGTGCAAATATTGGGGATTTGTATTTAATACCTAGGCCTATTTGTAAATACTGTAGGCTTAATTTGGTAGGCCTAGGCCCTACTTGTATTTGACATTAAAATTTTAAATAATGAACTATAACTTAGCCTATGCCTACCTGTTAGGCTATTAATAAAACTGGGAACATGAACAAACATTTTTCAGTGCTGGGGAAAGGTACAGAAGGACAACAGCTTACCTTAAAAACGTTAGGTAGTGGCACAGACACAAATAGATGAACAGACAAGTTGCTGATACGTTTCAAGGTTCAACCAACTTGTGATTTTTACTCAGCGTGTATTTGATATGCAATTCAAACAAACTTAAAATTTTGGACAATCTGTAGAAAGCGTAGTGTGCCTGCCTATTCTACCAACTTATCATGTTATCAATGTGTTTCAGTTCTACATGTCTCCGGAACTGGCGCTGGTAGGTCTGGCGATTGTACCACCGGTGGCCGGTATGGCCGTCATTTACGGCCGCTTCGTGCGCAAGATCACAAAGTCCGTTCAGGACTCGTTGGCGTCGGCGACCCAAGTTGCCGAGGAGAGGATAGCAAATATTCGGACTGTGAAGGCTTTCAGTCAGGAGGCGAGAGAGTTCGACAGGTACTCGGACAAGATCCGACACGTGCTGCAGCTTGCATACAAAGAATCATTGGCACGGGGGATTTTCTACGGGATGGTGAGGAATTAGGCTACAATCTTTGAAAACATTATTAATGTTTTGTGGAAATCAATTTAGGCCTACACCTATGGGAGTGTTTCTCGATTAATGACATTGAGAAAGAAATGTTTTGCATGGACTTCATCCCTAGTTTGATTTATTGTTTCATACATTTATTAGAATTAACAGAGTTAAAATTAATTAGCCTAAGTTAATTAAGTTAGTTACTTTATGTCTAGGTCTCCTAGTATTTGAAAATTAAAAATTAAATTTACACTGTGATTTATCTTTTACATTTCAGACTGGCTTGTCCGGTAACGTGATGATTCTATCCGTGCTTTATTACGGTGGAGTGATGGTCTCCGATGACAACATCTCCGTTGGCAACTTGTCAGCGTTTCTCCTCTACGCGGCTTACATCGGAGTCTCGATCGGCGGCCTGACTAGTTTCTACTCCGAGATGAATCGAGGGCTCGGAGCATCAACAAGACTCTTCCAGCTTGTCGACCGCCTGCCGGCCATCCCCATCGCAGGTAGGTGATACTTTCATCGTTGCTCGTTCCAGTGGTTTAGTGTCCCTGATTCCACGCAGAGAACCCCGGGTTCGATTTCCGCCTCTTACAGAACTTTTTCTTTTGTGACGGGACGTTTTTTGTCAATATGGTTGGTTATTTAAACGCTAAAATGGTGACTTTTATTTGAAAAATACAATCAACATTACATTTTTTTGTCTCTGCTTAACAAGTCCTGCTAAAAATAAAATTTATACCAGTAGGCCTAGGTAAATAAAAGTAATCTAGTAACTAAGACTCTTATTAACAATTCTTGAGCCCAATGCATGCTAAACATGTTATGTGGGCCCTACTATAAAAATACTTACCTCACCTAAAACAAAAGTTTTTAACATGTTACCTACTCAATATGTCTGTTGTCAAGGAGGGGAGATGCCCAGTGCCATGCCCGAGGGGTGCATCCTGTTCAAGGACGTCACGTTCAGCTACCCCTCTCGTCCGAACCTCCCCATCATCACTAACCTCGACCTTGAGGTGGCGCCAGGGAAGGTCACGGCCATCGTTGGTCCGAGCGGCTCGGGCAAGTCGACGCTCGCCGCACTGCTCCTGCGATTGTATGATCCAGACAGCGGCGAGGTGCTTTTAGATGGGAGGAAGATCACCGACGTAGACCCGACTTGGCTTCGTAGGCACGTCAGCACCGTCAGTCAGGTGAGTGGTGTGAGACTGCGTTCTTAGGAGGGGGTGATTGGTTTAATTGCTTGAATGTTTTGTTAAGACTAAGACTGCTTTATTTAATGCAAACAACACATATTATTTTTGTAAGGTCAACCAAAATATAAATAGTCTTACTTGGGTTGGAAAAAGGTTACAGTCTGGGGAAGAAATAGAGAATATAAAACTCAAAACATTGCCTGAAGGGTAGATTCACATTTTCCCATGCTGAAGATGTTTGCGGCTACGTAATTAAAAAATTGTTACCTTAACCCACGAGCCACGACGTGATAAATTACGTGATAAAATGATTTAAAAAATGATCACACAATTGATTATGTTTTAAGTTTAAAGTAGCTAAGCATAATTAAAAAACAAAAGTTTCACATCTCTATTCTCTGGACATAGTTGTATTCAAAATAGTGATATCGAGTCAAAAAGTTCGTACCGGTTCCTGCACTCCGGAACCGGTTCTTTAAAAAAATAATTATTAGTTACAATTTACAACCAGCAGGTCAAAAGTGCCCTTTAATATCATTCTTACAGTTCAAACAATGCGTGCGTCCTTGAACACGCGTAGCCTATTGTGCGATCTGGAGTGGGATGGGCCTAGCATCTCTGAATAACTTCAGAATCAGTGAGAAAAGAAGGTGCTAATACGTAGTTATGTACCAAAAAAAAAAGAAATGCAATTTTAAATTTTAATTATCAATTATTTATTACAAATTTTAAACAACACTTTTTTATTTTTTAAATTTATGGAACCGGTGTGAAGAGTTGGAACCGGTTCCCGGGTACCCGATGTCATCACTAATTCAAAATGTGTCTCACCTGCTGTGATGTCTATCTACAGGAGCCAGTGTTGTTTTCCGGAACCATCCGAGAGAACATCCTGTACGGCGCTGTGGACCCAAGTTCGGTGACTGACGATCAGCTGTTTGCCGTCGCCAAGGAGGCCAACTGTTACAACTTCATCACCGAGAGTTTCCCCCACGGGTTTGAGACGTTAGTAGGGGAGAGAGGAGTGATGTTGTCGGGCGGGCAGAAGCAGAGGGTTGCCATCGCGAGAGCTCTAATCAAGGTGGGTCTCTTCTCCTTAGCTCGATTAATAGTAAGCTAGAGATGGTGAGAATTATAAATCCAATGATGATTTAGTGGAATTTGCTAATAGTACTGCCTTTATGACACTTGGCATTTAGGCCTACTAAGGTTGAAAATTTGAAAAAAATTGTACTTGCCTAGGTGGGCATGTAGGGCCTATAGGAGATAATATGCACATGCATAGACAAAACTCTTTCAAGCCAATTTGTAACAATAATTTTGGTGTAAATTTAAAATTATTGAATTTTAACATTTGCTTCAGGTTTACATAAAGCTTTATATAGTGGTGTCCTTCACATGCCTGGCTGGGCATGTGAGCAAATAATTTACCTGTCCGACCACAATCTTAACATGTCCCGGGCATGTCAGACATGTAATTTTTGTAGCCTTGCCATTAGCTTAGTTATGACTACTGTAGTTAATTTTATCAACCAATCACGTAACTTGTCTCTTCGTAGAACCCTCGTATCCTGCTGTTGGACGAGGCAACGAGCGCACTGGACGCGGAGAGCGAACGCTTGGTACAAGAGGCGCTGGAACGCATCATGCACGGACGAACCGTCCTAACCATCGCCCACCGCCTGTCGACTATACGGTCGGCCGACCAGATCGCAGTGCTAGACCGTGGCCAGGTGGTGGAAAGAGGAACTTACCAGGAGCTAATGGCCGCCGACGGACCGTTCAAGAGGCTCGTTAAACACCAGACATTCCACGACGGGGCCCAATAACATTATCGGTAAGACTAAGAGCGATGCCCGGAGAAGACTGTTAGAGAGAATCTATTTTCTTATGCTAGTCGAAATCAAAAGTTGATGGTACAGTACAGTCCTTTTTATATATAATTAAGGGTGATTTATGATTGACGGTAATGTGAAAGGTGAACAACATTGCGATGTTGTTGAGCAGTGGTAGGAACTGCCAGCGTTATGTATTTATTAGCCAAGCACAAACGTTTTGTTTACTGTTTTGCTATGTTGCTGTCAATCATAAATCAACCTTCAGGCCTCATGTTCATCAAAGTTACTCTAAGAAAGTATATAAAATTAGTCGACTGATTATTTAAAACTGGCTTGTTTTATTTCTCGTTTGTACAATTGATGCATAGGCCTATGCCATATTTCAATTAGTTTCTAACTTGTTTCCAACAAGTCGGATCAGGGGTCACATTGACTATCCAATTTAAATTGTTGCTTAATTTACATCACCATAATTTAGTAGGTAGCCTGCAAGCAATTATAATTAGGGATGCACAATGCACATCGATACTTTTTTCATTATCGATGATCAAAATGGTAATATTATCGAATTGATATCACCAACAAAGCCTGTTCCGACCTATAAGTGGAAGGAACCTAAAGTGTGGCAAGTGTCATGTGTTTGGCTTCCGTTATCGACTGATAGCTCACTGCCAAACATAAAGCTTGAGTGTGACACTATCAGCCCAGCCAGTGCATGGCACAACGTGAGATAATCTCCCGTCTTTAGAGTTTGGTCCATGCCACTATTGTCCCAATTTTTTGATATTTTGATATTCGATAATGAATTTTGGTTTTTGGTGGGATTATCGAAATCATATATATAGGATAGGTATCCATTATTAATTATCGATCGATAATATCGATTATCGTGTGCATCCCTAATTAATATTTCACTATTTTTGTTTTTTGTGTTGCATAACTAGCTCAATATTAAAAGCATAATGTTGAAATATGCAATCATGCAGAAATGGTGTAATGATGCCCTTTTGGGTAACCTATCTTGGTTGGACCGAGAATCATGGCTTTTGCATAATTTTGTGTGCGTACTAGATAAGTGAGAAATCATAAGCTTCAGTTTAGTTTGGTTGGAGTAAATAATGTAGAATGCATAATGTGGTTGCTTTTAAGTGTGTTATTTGAATAGGCTTCTAGCTTAACGCTTGCCATAGATTCACTGTTTTCGCAAACTTGACAAACTTTTTGGTTGTGCTTCTGTGAAAAATATGGTGTACGATCCCAATGATCAACAGTGGTCACTCTTCTTCTACTGCTTTGGGCAAGTGTTTGGTGAAAGTACTGTACATACCGTATTGTCCTGAATATAAGCCTACCTTCTTTGTATTTCAACAAGTAAAATTAGGGGGTCGGCTTATGTTCAGGTTTGGCCTATAGGTATTCATTCAGGATTAGGGTGATAACAAAATTTAAAACCCTAAGCATGTTAAGCCAATTTATTTGCCAAATATCCATTTGTTGAGAAAGGTTTACAGGTCGGAGAAGCTATCGGCACATCGCGGTACAAGTAATTACCGTACCGGTACACGAAACATGCTTGGACACTGGACAGGCTCGTCGTGTAACATTACAATGAATGTCCACATCGTGATGGTGATTGTGTACAGCTACGTTTAACTATCAATCTACAATCTGGTGGTGGTGGGGTATGAGGTCAGGGTACTTTGTGTTTTTATTCTTAAGTTAGCTGTACACACTCACAATAGATATGCATTGTACTGTTAGGTACTGGTAAGTCCGTCTAGCAAAATGTTTTGAATTGTATATAACGTTCACAGTGTTCAGGTGCTTGTATATTTTGGAGTTTTCCATTAGCTGCACTGAGTCTGTGTATCAATATTTATTTGTTGATATTGACAACAATGACATTTCATTGCAGCCTGAGAAAACACCATTAATTTTTCCGTCTCTTTGATTGAAATTGTATTGTGAAAAAGTAAAAAAAAGGTTTTATTTTAAGAAAGTTTATTTCTATTTAGGTTTTTATTTTTAGGCACTACATATTTAAATTATTTATTATTTATTATTTATTTGTGTTATTGTTATTAAAGTGTTTATCAGTAGAAAATTATTAAAGACAAAAATGTACACATATTTTTTATATATAAAAGTTTTAGTAAAAAAAAACAAAAAAACAGGATTGTATCTACTTTTTACAAGAACCATTCATATTACTCCTAATGTTTATGTTTTTTATGGTTTACGTAACACACCTTATAGGCTTAGTGATAGTATGATTGATAACACAAATGGTGGTGGTTTTACTGATTGATGGGCCTACTGTTCAGTGTATACTTGATTCAAATACCTAACTGATTCTGTTTTTTTTCCTTCTAATTTCATAAAATAGAAAAATATTGTTCTTTGAAGTGGAGGTAGGAAATAAAGCAAAACCCATAGGCAGCATCAATATAGGTACGATGTCACCAGGCCGGCTGATCTTTTAAAAAATCAGCTGGAGTAGCATAATAGCCTACTATTAGGGTACTTAAAGTTTATATTTTCAATTATCTTCTCTTTTATCACTTGTATAAAGTAGACTAGATTATAATTTATAAGCCACCGTCGAGTAATGGTCGCACCACTATTTTGACCACTCAGATTTTTAAATGCTATTGTCAAACACTGCGCAAAATGGCTATAACCCACTTTTTGAACTTGATATTTTAAAATACACCTGTGGCCTTTATTCACATAAATACGGTAGATATTTTCATATTTTACTTGAAGTCATTCTAAGAAGGGGGAACAATAACATACATAAGCTTTGCGTAGCAAAGTGCTAGACGCTCAGTCTCCGATCCTTCATCCCGAGCGCTAGCGTGCCGATTAGAAGCCATCATGAAAGGGGAAAATCATTTCTCTGCCACATAGATACTTCAACTAGTTGGATAATCTGACGATTTAAGTGGTTGTGGAGTTGTGTTTGTTGTTGAGCGGATGGGCGAGCACCGCCGTCTGTATGTAAATATGTACAAATTTACGTACTTTAGACGGCTGTTTTTCCCCTTTCATGATGGCTTCTAATTGGCACGCTCCCCACGGCTATACTGAGAGTCTAGCATATTAATTGAATGTCATTAAGGGGGATGGTTTCAGTTTCCATTAAATCCGTGCCATACCTCCTAATTATCAATGGACAGCTTATCTGACGGAAAACGTATTTCATTTGTTACATAAAAGTTTAGTTTTTTATTTGTAGATTGTAATACTGGCCCTTAGTGACTTTTAACTTTAATAAATAAAATATAAATAGTCTTGCCGGTGCCGGCATTGTCTTTGAGGGAATCATGGCCAACCAACCAGAAAGCTTTGATTTCAATTACCACTGGTATGGCATTATTCTTGCATCGATGATTTTGGCGCCGACAGGTCAGGTTCAAATTTTAACTTTAACTGTTGTCCCCTACTGAAAATCAGGATATGTAGTAATTATTAGAGCTTTGTGTTGCTTTCATTTGTAACTTTTATTAATTAAAATACAAATTGTATGTTGTTATCTGCCTTATTATATTATTATGAAATGATACACTTCATCTTTGCCTATGCTATGTGTAGTGCTAAGATTCCTCTTTGTCATAGAGATCTTTAAGCTTTTTGCGGAGTGGCTTTCCCACGTGGTTCTTTGGAATACTCTCCACTATTCTTACTTCCTTGATATGTTTGTAGCTAGAAACCTTCCCTGCTACGAACTCTTTGATGTCTCTCTCTAAATGCTTGGACGTCGCTGAAGGTTTAACTACTATGTATGCCAGGGGTGCTTCACCCATACGATCATCCGGGATGCCAATCACAGCGGCCTCTGTGACGTCCGGATGACTTCGTATTATATCCTCCAACTCTGCAGGGACAACCTGACAAACACAAATTAAATTTAAGCTGTCGTTAAGTACGGTAATTCAAAACACCCTAAAATGTCTAACAATGACTTTGGCATTTTACCTGTAATCCTTTCACCTTGATCAGTTCCTTTAGTCTGTCAACGATGTAAAAATAGTTTTCCTCGTCATAGTATCCAAGGTCACCGCTGTGAAGCCATCCTGATTGATCAATTATCTCGGCCGTGGCCTTGGGGTTGTTGTGGTAGCCGATCATCATCTGGAGGGGATGAAAAATCAGTTCAGAGTCCGTAAGTCATAGCCGTTAGTGACCCTTATCGCCGAAGGCGACAAAAATAGCATATTTGCAAATTTAAATTTAAAAACGCGTCAAATTTTAAAAAATGGCATAATAATTGATTGTTATAATTGACTACGCAATCAAAATCAAAATGTCATGGGGGGCTGTATAATTTGGAGGCCAATACGTTATGCTGGCGCCGACCCCTGTCCTCGGGTGGGCCCCCTGCATTGGGGGGCCCCTGTGCAGCTGCACCACTTGCACCATTGATGTCTACGCCAGAAAAATAATAAATTTGATTGACTTTACATCTTGACTACCGACCAAAACTCCTCAAAATTTACTTGAATTTTTAAATGTTTCACATCTTTAAGGTGTTTAACGTGCACTTATGCATAAGTATTACATATATAAAAGTTATATGTATTTTTCATGCAAGTGTCGTACATTGGCGTTCAGAAAATGTGTCTACCATCTCATATAGGAATCAAGTCCTAAATTTTCCTAACAATTTCCTAACCTTTTTTCGGGATTAATGAGACAACCCGTAGACACGAAGAAAATGTTTATCACTGATCTACCTAAATAGTACATACCATTTATTTAAATGTTCAGTACTCAAATATATATATACTATTTCTTGTCCCCGTGTCCAACATTTCTCCTTTAAAAATTCCTACCTGTGGGCCCTTGAAGCAAAGTTCCCCCACTTTGCCGGGTTCCAGGGCCTCTTTCGTGTCGACGTCAATAACCTTGGCCGAGGTATTGGGAATGCACGGGCCTACTGATGTCGGCTTCGAAGATCCCTTTGGATTTATGTTAGTGACTGGAGACAGTTCGGTCATGCCGAAGCCTGCAAGCATAAGCCATAATTAATATAGTTATGGTATGTATGTACTATGTAGTCATGTTATAAAGAGAAGATATTATTATCATTATTATTTTTATTATTATTATTATTATTATTATTATTATTATTATTATTATTATTATTATTATTATTATTATTATTATTATTATTAATATTAATGTGAGATTTAGAAAGATGTACTTTTGTGTCAGGTTTCTTTTTTTCCAATAGTGACGCGAGTGACTTTCAAGACTCTTGTAACAATTTGTGTCGTAACTACAGTAGCGTGCATCGTCGAAGCCCGCTGACTATAGAGAGCGCTTTAATTAGAATGTTTCCAAAATTTTGACAACATGTTTTGAGCAATGTATACGACAAATAATACACAAGACAGTCATATTAATTTGTGTTGTATTGCTATTTAAAATAAATGTTGGCCTATGCAACCATAAAATAGTTTGCAAAATAATGTAATATTTGGCTGTTAAGTGTTACTTGTCAAGGCAGAGGATTTATTTGAGTAAAAAATAAATAGAAATATTAAACGTCCGAGGGTGTTTTGTTAAACTTGGTATGAGTTGCGTCTGACGCAACGTAAATAATAAATAATACTTTTTTGGATGAGAATAAGATAGCTAAAAGATTACACAAAGGGAATTTAACTATTTCAATTGGCTCGCCAACTAATCAAGATGTGGGACAATTTAAAAAATAAGATAATGTAAGTACCTTGTACAATGCTGACATGTGGCATTTTCTCCATAACCCTTGCTAAATCATTCTCTCCAATAGGTGCCGAGCCACATACAATAAACCTGCACAGAAAATTCCCATTAGTATATAGGTTTATTACAGAAACACAAAATAACAGTAGTCCCTCTTCAATTTAAATTCCAAGGGATCTTATAAATCCCATTATGAATTTAAAAACTTAAGATTGAAAGAACTTTTACATTGAGCCCTATAGATAAAACAACAGCTGTAGGAGAATTTTGGGATCCCTTAGATTTTGAATTTAAAGTTTAAAGGAGACTACTGCTAGCACTGAGCACTTGAGTTCTAAACAAAACCGTAACCTCAGTACTACAATACACACTTGGTATATTCTGTAAACGCGTAGCAACGGGCTGAAGGTTTGGTTCGATCATGCAAACTGTACCAAGTACTTTCATTTAAACAGTTTTCGAAAGTACAAACTGGAAAACTATAGACAATGGGAAAAGCAGTAAATTAGTTTTCAATGTCCTTTCATATTAAAACTTGGCTGCTACATAATACCAAAAGGGCTGCGTTCAAACTGAGTTTTTTTTAAACAAATATATACTGCTTGCTAGTTGCTAGATATTCATTAACGTTTATGGGTCTTCGGTCGGACTGGATCCAACAAGGCTGTTTTGCACACTTAACTGCCCCCATGAAAAAATTTGAAAATACATTTTGATTTTTTTAATGATTTTTTTAATATATTGCCCATTCATTTAAGTGTTAAAATGTACTTTATAGTTTACAGTTACACCGCCTTCTAACTTCGGCTTGGGTAGGGAGAAAACGGCCGTTAAAATACTAGCTGCATGTGAAAATGGATAGTAAATTTAACTTGTGAAGAACCTTATGTAGTTAATAAAATTTTCACTTAATTCATTTTCTATTGCCTTGATTTTCATTCAATGGCATTTTGTATATTCAATAAAAAAGCATATAAGATTGGAGAAGGGTTGACAGGTTGGGAAAGCAAAGAGAACATAAATCCCAGCCCGAAGGGCTGGGGGCGACAAAACTTTTCACCTGCTGATGACAACTGCAGCTAATTTAAAGTTGTTTCCTTAATCCACGACGCGTTTCGTCCTTCTGGGACTCATCAGGCAGATGGTGGCCACTAAAAATCAGCTAACTACATGCAAACAAAACTCACAACACATAACCAAACCTGTGGTAGGGCCACGCAAGAAGCAAATTCTGCATGCATGTTGTCATCATCAGCAAGGTTACTTCAAACACCATTCATACTGAGCCTCACCGTCAGCACAACCAGTAAGGGGGAATTCCCTCCCAACTCTTGTGCTCGGGAGACAAAACATCCATGACTCACCCTGGATTCGAACCAGGACTCTTGGCAACAAGAGAAAAGCTGCCCCTTCTGTTGCTTGGCCAGGGTGCCTCTTCATTCATACTTTAAAAAAATATATATATAAAAATAATAAAAATAAATAAAAGAAAAGAAAAAAGGGGTTAGAGATAGGAAAGGTGGAAAGTCACACAACAGCACAACCAGTGAGGGGGCTTCCCTCCTAGACTCTGGTGCTTGGGCGACAAAACAACCATGTCTTAACCTGGATTTGAACCAAGACCCGTGGCAACGAGAGAGGCTGCCCTACTAATTGTGACTGGGATCAGAAAACTACAGGAAAAGACACTACAAGTTGCAAGCTCTTGGCTATGGCACAGGTACACGTGCTTTACTAGCTCTTGGCTGCAGGTGAAGAGGTGGAAGGAAAAGAAGAGAAGGGTCTAACAGGTTCATCACCTGCTAGGGCCCCCCAGCAGGACAAAGAGTAAACCTTGTAAGAAACAAGGAAACACGGACCCACCAGAGGGTTTAGTAGGCTCGCCCATCTCAACCCCAAAGGTGAAGACAGAAAGTGAAAGTGATAGGGTGTCAATCGGCTGATTAGTTCTAGTGTGAAAAATGCCTATCGGCTACTTAGATTGGAGAAGGGTTGACAGGTTGGGAAAGCAAAGAGAACATAAATCCCAGCCTGAAGGGCTGGGGGCGACAAAACTTTTCACCTGCTGATACAACTGCAGCTAATTTAAAGTTGTTACCTTATAATCCACGACGCGTTTCGTCCTTCTGGGACTCATCAGGCAGATGGTGGCCACTAAAAATCAGATAACTGCATGCAAACAAAACTCACAACACATAACCAAACCTGTGGTAGGGAGGGCCACGCAAGAAGCAAATTCTGCATGCATGTTGTCATCATCAGCAAGGTTACTTCAAACACCATTCATACTGAGCCACACCGTCAGCACAACCAGTAAGGGGGCTTCCCTCCCAACTCTAGTGCTCGGGAGACAAAACATCCATGACTCACCCTGGATTCGAACCAGGACCCTTGGCAGCAAGAGAAAAGCTGCCCCTTCTGTTGCTTGGCCAGAGTGCCTCTTCATTCATACTTTAAAAAATATAAAATCAAAGAAAGGACTTTCTTTCGCTTATGGTAGTGATTCACCTTTGTAAGACGTCATGCCAGCTGGAAGGCACTTTTTATTAAATTTCTTTCTATGATACCAACATATCAGCGTTACCATAACCGTGCTTCCACCTACACACAAATTGTTACAAAAAATATTGACAAATCGAACGATATCGATGAATTAATTTAAATATCAAATATATCGTTAAGATGTTATGTGCCCGAGTCGTGGTAAGTCTAGACCGGCACCTCCACCAATACAGTATTTAAAATCTGCACCATCATAATTGGATGAGCGAAGCGAAGACTTCAATTTCACTGACCCCCCCAAAAAATTTAGCTCGGGTGTTTTTTTTTTTTTTTGTATTTTTGTCTGTTTGTTCGCTCTCTACCGGGCAAACGGCACATGCGATCTTGATGAAAATTTGACAGGACCTTCCAAATTTCTGAACTTAGACTTGCTACGTTTTTGGGTACAATCGAAGAAATATTTCTCATTAATATCGTACTTTTACGATTTTTTTCGATTTTTTGTGCGATATTTTCGTGCCATTTGGGCCAATTCTGACCAAACGGGTGGGGCTACAACGTTCATATTATACATGGACATTAAGGTTATGGTGATTGGATGAGCGAAGCGAAGACTTCAATTTCACCGACCCCCCAAAAAATTTAGCTCGGGTGTTCTTTTTTTTTTTTTTCCCGTCTGTTTGTTTGCTCTCTACCGGGCAAACCGCATGCCCGATCTTGATGAAAATTTTAGGGGACCTTCGAAATCTCTGAACTTAGACTTGCTACGTTTTTGCGTACAATCGAAGAAATATTTCTCATTCATGAATATCGTACTTTTACGATTTTTTTCGATTTTTAGTGCGATATTTTCGTGACATTTGGGCCGATTCTGACCAAACGGGTGGGGCTACCACGTTCATATTTCACATGGACATTAAGAGAATGGTGATATATTGCTTTCTGAAAGAAAAGTTGAAAAAGTTAGCCAGAATCTATAGTAACAAAGCTTTTAATAAAAGTTTTTTGATTTTTTGTGCAATATTTTCGTGCCATTTGGGCCAATTCTGACCAAACGGGTGGGGCTACAACGTTCATATTATACATGGACATTAAGGTTATGGTGATGTAGTACCTTTTGAAAGAAAAAGTTGAAAAAGCTAGCCAGAATTCATAGAAATAAAGCTTTTAATATAAGTTTTTTACAGTAAATAATACCAATTGACAAGAAACAAAAGAAACTTGACATCGATCACGTACAATGCGTAGGCAGCAAAACAAAGCACTTGCAAAAGTAAAGATATCCTACGCAAACTAAAAACTTTTAAAAGCTCATCCATCAACGCGGCGGGACTTTCGCGTTTTCCTAGTATAGTACCTTTTGAAAGAAAAAGTTGAAAAAGTTAGCCAGAATCCATAGAAATAAAGCTTTTAATATAAGTTTTTTACGGTAAATAATACCAATTGACAAGAAACAATAGAAACTTGACAACAATCCCCTACAATGCGTAGGCAACAAAACAAAGCAACATCATCAACAGTCTGATTCAAAACTTAGGCCAATATACTCTCATTTCATTGCCATTCAAACAATATAAACACAGACTTCCAAAGCATATGCTCATCAAATAACTAGGCCACTGGACCTCTTAAAATCCTCATGTACTTTATAATTAATTCACATGCTTTTTCACGATTTTCATGTACCATGTGTGTCAACGTCTGTGGGTTGTTTTTTTTTAAAACTTTTTTCGCCCAAATCATTTTATTGTATATACATTATCCCTCATGTGTGCTAACCCTATCTTTCAACAAGTAGAAAGTTACGAACATTTTTGTTTTATATGTTTCAGGAATTTCTGTCCAAATATTGTACCAAACCATGTAACCACTACATTCAATAAAAATCATTTATTATTATACTTGCAAAAGTAAAGATATCCCACGCAAACTAAAAACTTAAAAAGCTCATCCATCAACGCATCGGGACTTTAGCGTTTTCCTAGTACTATTCCAAAATCTTAGGGACAGGCACCTCCACCATCTCCTCAAAATATGTATTTTGCTGCCTGGATGTCGGGTAGCGTTGTTCGACTATCGGGCGACCCCTAAATACCCGAGTCGTGGTAAGTCTAGACCGGCACCTCCACCAATACAGTATTTAAAATATGGACCAGCATAATACTATTACAACATCTTTGGACCGGCACCTCCACCATCTCCCCAAAATATGTATTTTGCTGCCTGGATGTCGGGTAGCGTTGTTCGACTATCGGGCGACCCCTAAATACCCGAGTCGTGGTAAGTCTAGACCGGCCCCTCCACCAATACAGTATTTAAAATATGGACCGGCATAAAACTATTCCAACATCTTTGGGACGGCACCTCCACCATCTCCCATAATATGTATTTTGCTGCCTGGATGTCGGGTAGCGTTGTTCGACTATCGGGCGACCCTTAATACCTACCCGAAATTAAGTTCCCACACACCAATAATAATGATTAACGATTAAAACGTATGTGAAATAAATAAATACGATAAATTAGGGCCTACTAATAATAATAAAGTTCGATATCTACTTTAATTTAAGGGTTAGATACCTTACGGGTTTTAGGATTTCGGGCACGACCTCTGGATACGACCCCATAAACAATAGCAGCAGTGGTACAAGCGGCAGCACAGTAAACTGTAAATCAAGGTAACAGGTACATCAGAGTTTTCTGAGTAAAGTACAATGCAGTAATGGGAAAATATCGATTTACGATATTCATATGGGAATATTTTCAATATCGATAGTTAAGTTAACCTATATCGATATTAAAAACGATACATTTTTGTGTGTAAGTTGGTAAACTCAAACATGGATGTGGGCTTTGGTTGACACCTACGTAACCTCCTTTTTTGTGACAAATTATTCCTATAGAATTAAATGGCAATTAATACATAATTGGAATTCAAAGTAAAATCTAGGTATATTCGCTGTGGTTCAAAACATGTGTTCGTACTTTTCGAACTCCATGGATCAATATGATGTGTTTGTTCGTAGTCAGATAGGTGATGCCTATCTTAGTACATAATATTTTTATGTTAATCTTTTGGTGCCGTTTGGCCACTCGAAAAATGTGAATATCGGCCACAAATGATAATTTTCTTGGACTTTGAGAACTCACAGGAAACAATGTGACTGGGGGAAAAGGGTTATCTACAAGAAGAAGGTTTTAGCTATCTAACAAATTAGCCGTCCGTGGTGGAGTATTCGGTTAGTGCGTAGGTCCTAGGAATACATCACCAAGGGGACGTGGGTTCGAGTCTCGCATCAGGTATCGGTGTTTAGTAACTGTCCTTCACCACTTATCGTCTCGAATAGTGATTAAGCATTATTTGAGACGTTAAGAGAAAGATTGTCAGGGAATCGTGATGTTTGCTGAACACGCCAATAGGCATAATACTATGCTTAAGTGTTCTGATGTTAATAAAAATAAATTGGAGAAGGGTTGACAGGTTGGGAAAGCAAAGAGAAGATAAATCCCAGCCTGAAGGGCTGGGGGCGACAAAACTTTTCACCTGCTGATGACAACTGCAGCTAATTTAAAGTTGTTACCTTAATCCAACACACACACACACACAAGAATTAATAAAAATAAAGAGTGAATGAAGTTCTATTTTTTACCTATAAAATTCTTCTTTCATCACACCTTGAAGGTAAGCTGTTAGATTCTTTCGTACCCCAACACACATTTATTTAAAACTAAAGTAGTGGCATGACATGAAATAATTTTAACCTGAGGTAATCTTTAAAAATATAATAGCAAACATCTTAGACAAATACGTTTGCAGTAATTTACATAGTTTTCCAACAATGTAGACTACCAGTCCTGTTGCCCCTTAAGAAGTCGGAGGTAAAGTATCTACACTTCCAGGAAATCGGTGAAGTTGTAGAATCTATGGTTTTAGTACACTGTAGTTGTCAGTTGTTGTGTTTGTGTATTTGTTGATGTTTTCTGATTCTCTTTAGATTGTATACGTAGGCCTTATGCTAGAATAATATAACGGTGGGGGCAGATGCTCTTTGGCAGATGGTATTGGTAGAATTGCTGCAGTATAAACTGCATTATCTGTATTTGGGTTCAGCATGCTACTCCACTCCTAGCACCTTGAAGGCAGTGGTTTACATAAAATTTTCGAATTTGTGCTTTTTTGAAAAAACAAATTTTGTGTATTATATAAAAGAAACTTGTAGAACGGGTATTAATTCTTAAATAAGTGTTTTTGGACATTACTCTGCTCTTTATAAATATTACACAATAAAGTATTGCTAAAGAGCAGTGGGTTGTACCAATGCCAATTTTATGTGTTGTGTTTAATTTTTAGACCTTATGTTGACAATATTATTGTTGACTGTACTTGTAATTAGCATTCAATGTAAACAAGTATACTAGTGTTCTTAGTTATTTTAATACAATAATAATTATGATACGGTTTTGGAGTAGTAACGAATCTAGACGTTGAATGATATGAATTTTAGGATTTATGATCTTAAAAATGTCCATAAAAGAATAATTTTCCCTTATACTACGGAAGAAGATAAAATTTAAAAAAATCGTCGCTTGAAATTAAATTTGTTTTTCAACTTCTCAACCATCTTTGACCTGTAAGTTATCCGTTCGACGACCATACAATGACTATTCTTGTAGGCCTAATTTAATCAAATATAAAAACAAAGCAACATATTATAATAAGTTAATTACCTTATACTTCCGCAGTATCTCGACGAACATTTCGGGTTGAAACAAAGGTACGACGACTATCTGCACTCCGAGCCTGAGCTTACTGAGGAGGATCGTCAGAAGACCGAATGCGTGATAGAACGGGAGTATACCGAGCAGGTGATCTTGCTGGGTGGCTGCATGGAAGGAACAGAACACTTTACACTTGACGTTGTTGCGGACAAAGGTAGGTGCCTTAACGTTATAATTTAAACGTGTACAATGGAATGCTTCGCCCTATATTTTGAGCACATTTGTTCCCGTGCCTGCATGGGCTATCCCCGACGCAAAGCGCTTTTTGCGTTTGTTTGTAATCGCAAGCAGCACTGTAGATTGCGTAGCCACAAAGATCGTAAAGGCAAGACACATTATCCAGTAGGCTATAAGTACGCTATACGTATAGGCTATAGGTACGTGTATTTTGCTACTGACGATAAAACCGAAAGATGTGCAAATCATTTAATTTCACCAAACGAGCATAAATTGATCAAATCTAAAACAGAAAATGCCAAAATTAAATCACCGCCAAACAGTGAAATATGAGTTAATTATATAATAACACCGAGCTTCACAAAATTTGTGTTTTTAACGACGAAAAGCTTTATAAATGAGGATTATTGTTAAATTACGGTGCAATTTTCAATATTGTATGCAGTACTGATCAATCAACAAAAGGTGTTTTAAAATAACTATCAGAAAAAAAATTATGAATTTAGTCTATAAGTAACTAAAACCAGTCTGTTTATAAGTAGGCTACATTCAAACTTGTTTCATATGTGTCTAGAAAAATACGAGAGTCGTAAACGAATAATTACACGCATACAAATTGGTAAATATAGATAAAACCGCTGAAATAGAGCCATTAACACCGAAATCTCCAGTTTGAAAAACGAAATTCACTACAAAATAAAACCAATTTCACGGACCTCTAGCTATGGCATTAGGGCATTAAGTAATAATTAATTGAGGCAGTAGGCATAATCTACCTGGTTTGATGTGCAAACTAGGTTAGGCTCCAAGCTGCTTGACTTTGGAGAAAGGACTTGATTTTATTTTAAAAATCAAATATCAAATTTGTTTTCAAGAACAAACAATTTTGTTTGTGTGTTCTTGAAAACAAATGCAAATGAGAAGCTTCCCCCTTTATCCGCTAGATCGCAGTAGCCACATCGAAATTATGAGTTCAGACCCGGCGCCTCCACCAACAATGAAAACTAGTTCATACGTTAATAAAAAAAGTGCCCCACTGAAAATCAGTTATATAACTGAGTGGGTAGACTCTAAAAACAATGTATTTATTTAAATTAATGTGCGGTAAGCTATGGAGGAAGTTTTGAACGCACATGTTTGGCTTGTACGATCCTTTACTTGATAACGTTTTTGTTTGGTACTGGTCCATCAAAACTTTTGATAAGTAATTAAATTAGTATCAGTGAAACTTAGACCTTGGTGCAATGTGTAACTCTTGCATCTCATAATTGACTACGAAAAGTTGCGATTATTTTCAGAATTTATTTAATATTGGGAGGACAGAAGAGAGTGGAGTAAATTGGTGGAGAGGAAGGAGTTAGATGATGTGGAAGAAACACTGAGTCTGGCAAGCTTAGTATCTACAGTTTCATGCCCTTGATAATGGTGGAAAACCACCACTCAACCCGACATAGTTGGAACTGAGTTATGATGATTATTATTATTATTAAGGTGGGTGTCATTATGTTGACTTATGAATATTTTACCAAATGTTAAAGCATGGAAATAAACCTTTAGAAAATCAACACCGGGAACAATTTGTTGAATGAACTTGAACTTGAACGTCTGAATTTTATAGAAATTTGTAAAAAAATTAAACCATAATATTACAAATGTGGGCCTTAATGTAAACTGTATTTTCATTATTTTGGTAAATTTCTAGACATTTGCGATGTGGCGTGGGTATGAAAGATTCCGGCAGACAAAAATTATCCGAGAAATTAGCAAAATCACTCTAATTATTTTGTAGCTTTTAATAACGAATCGAATACGATTAGGCCTACGACTTTAGTGTGACGATTACCTGTTGTCTTGACCAAACCACAGATCTGTTTCTCTCCATCGATCTGCGAGGCATTGGCCACCAGATTCCTGTGGGATAGCATCACTCCCTTGGGAAGTCCAGTAGTCCCGCTCGAATAGGGGACAACTGCAGTCATATTGGGAGTTATCTTGTGTCGAGGGAGGGGAATCGAGTCCATCTCATTCTCTGTAAATTTACAATGCAACATTGTCTACCACTGAATAATTTCAATTTTTTTAATAACGATGAATGAAATTATATAACAGTTTTTTTAAATATTTAAATACAAATTATTGGACATTTCTCTGGTATTAAATTTTACTAAATCTAAATAAAAAAATAATATATCAACTACTCTATAGCAACAGTGAAATGTTGAATAAAAAAAATAAAAAATAAAAAAAGGTAATGTTTCAACTACTTTATAGCAACAGTGAAATGTCCAATAATTTGTATATTTTGAACATAATTATTAAATGTTTAATTCATCATATATATTGTTTACCCGGAAGTACATATAGTAGGGCCTATATTTTTTGTATTATTATATATTGCTATTCGAAACGATGAGTGGTGATGGATGAAGGGTGAAAGACAAACCCATCATCTCCTTGGCGTCGACTGCGCCCGGCGGCACCTCTGAGCTGAACAGACACTGTACTGTTATGTAGACCGGAGGTCGGTAGCCTGCAGGCGCGGCCAGTGTCGCTGCCGCCACCACATCGTCGTACTTCTCGGGGAATGTCACGATAACAGCGGGGCTGATGTTGACCATCTGCTTGGCTATCTCTTCTGTAGACAGACAAAATCCCAATGAAATACCTCAGCAGTCTCCCATCCTTCACCCCGACCGCTAGCGTGCCGATTAGAAGCCATCATGAAGGGGGAAAATCTTTTCATTGCCACTTAGATACTTCAGCTAGTTGGCTAATCTGACGATTTAAGTGGCTTAGGAGTTGTGTTTGTTGTTGAGCGGATGAGCGAGCACCGCCGTCTGTAGGCTATGTAGATATGTACAAATTTACGTACATTTAGACATCTGTTTTCAGTCGATAAAGAAGCTTTACCAGAGTCTAGCATATTAATTGAATGTCATTGCAAAAACCACAACTTATTTCAACATCACCTTTCAAATTTAAACCAGACCAATTTGGTGTCAATCAGAATTATTTTTCTAAAATATACAATCACATTGTGATAAAAAATCCAAACTTTGTGCTACTCTCCAGAAAAACATTGCCGAGGGTTTTCAAACTCATTTTGTCGACGTACCTGGAACGTATCGTGGGTTAAAGGTTGACACCACCAAGCCGGCCTCGGTGGCTCCTAGGAGGACGGCGGGGAAGTCGGGACAGTTGAGTAGGATGACACCCAACACCGACCCGGGTTCGAGTCTCATGCGGTGCAAGGAAGTGGCGAACTTGCGACTTCTCTCGCGTAGCTGGGAGTACGTGTAGCTGCGCCCGGTTACACCGCAGATCTGAGGGGGATGTCCAGCATTTGAAATAGCTAATCTTAAATTGGTTTATTTGAGTTTTGAATTCTCTAGAGGTATTCTGACCAGGTTCTGGTAATAGCAAATTCAATCTCTATTGATCGACGGCTATTGATTGGCTATACAGAGATCCAGATAAAAAATATGGAACGGCTGCAAACGGCTGCACGGCTTCGATGAGAAGGCCAAGATTTTGTATCTCCTTGCTATATCAACTAGGAAAACGCTAAAGTCCCGCCGCGTTGATGGATGAGCGTTTTTTTGTAAGTTTTTTTTTGCGTTTTGTGCGTTTGTTTGCACTTTTCCTTTGCAAGTGCTTTTTGAATGCATTGTGGAGGTGATTGTTGTCAAGTTTCTATTGTTATTTGTTAATTGGTATTATAAACTTCAAAAAAACTCATATTAAAACCTTTATTTCTGTAGATTCTGACTAATTTTTTCAACTTTTTCTTTCAAAAGGTACTACATCACCATAACCTTAATGTCCATGTGAAATCTGAACGTTGTAGCCCTACCCGTTTGGTCAGAATCGGCCCAAATGTGACGAAAATATCGCACTAAAAATTGAAAAACTAATATTAAAACCTTTATTTCTATGGATTCTAGCTAACTTTTTCAACTTTTTCTTTCAAAAGGTACTACATCACCATAATCTTAATGTCCATGTGAAATATGAACGTTCTAGCCCCACCCGTTTGGTCAGAATCGGCCCAAATGTCACGAAAATATCGCACTAAAAATCGAAAAAAATCGTAAAAGTACGATATTTATGAGAAATATTTCTTCGATTGTACCCAAAAACAATACACCTCTAAGTTTAGAGAAAACGAAGGTCCGGTCAAATTTTCATCAAGATCGCGTATGCCGTTTGCCCGGAATCGAGCGAACAAACAGACGGAAAAAAAAAAAAAAAAAAAAAAAAAAAAAAAAAAAAACACCCGAGCTAAAATTTTTTGGGGGTCAGTGAAATTGAAGTCTTCGCTTCCGCTCGCTACGCTCGCTCGCTCATCCAACTAGACTTATGCGGCGGATGGCTACATCAATAATTAATAAGCATACTCGTTTCAGAATAGGCTTAGGCCCTATTATATGGCTTACTAATAGCTGATGAGGATTCGGAAAATCTTCTTACACATTTCTAAGCTAAGCAATTCATGCCTAAAGGGGCCACCTAGAGATCTTCGTGTATTTTCAGTGGCGCGCTCAGTGGCTAATCTCGGTGCCTATAGGATATGGCTATGGCTATGGCATCATCCTAAGTCTAAAGTATACCTACTCACTATGGCAGTGTGGTCAGGCCACTCTCCCAGCCTCTCCCAGACAAACTCAGTCAGAGTCAGATTGGGGATTATGACGTCTTTGAATGGAGACTTGACGACGTTGTGTTCAGTGGCGTAGCGTCGGGTCCACACTGCTGACTTCGCAAGTTTTAAGGGTGAATCCAGCCCTCGTAGACGTCTAGCAGTGACGCGTAGCATATCGGCGTCTCTGATTGGCTCTCACTAGAGACCAGACTCCTCCCACTCACCTGCAATAGGGGATTCACACGATCCCATACTTCTCTATCTTTTTATTTGTTAACAAAGACTCTGTCCAATCCACGTGACAAACAACCAAGCTCGCAGATCTTAAATTACAAACGAAGTGTCTATGGGTACGTTCCGAATGATGCTAACTTGCAGCTTGAGCGTGCCCAAAACATTCCGTAAACACCGCCGCCATCACAACGCCCGTAATGCCCAATGTTAAACCTCGGGCATCTTGGGCATGTCTGGGTGTTGTGGGCGCGTGGGAGCATCATTCGGAACGTACCCTATATCAGACGGTCATACCCATAGATGATAATAAATTATAAATAATTTTTGTGGGAAGCCTGCCCAGGGTGCAATTCATGCCCCCTTCTCTACGGTAACTAACTAGGTGTGTTGCGGATAGGACAATGCTCAAAATCACTTTAAGGATGTTTGTTACTACTGGCTACTACTACGGGCTACTGGCGACTACTAACAAATTGTGAAGCGATGTCCGAGGGCTGTTTTAGAAGACTCAATCCTTTGCATTCGCATTAACGACTGAGGAAAACCTCGGAAAAACCGTCAGTCAGGATTGCCGGTCTCGTCTGGATTTGAACCCGGGACCTCCCGAATCAAAGTCCTATTACAGGACGATCAGGCCGTAGCAACATGGTACAACGAATAATATCAATGAAAAAATGTATGATTTTATGTTTTTATTAATTTACTCTGCAGTGATGATTATGCAAATCACCCCCACTCCCAAATAACCAATAATTTCTAATAGGTACTTACTATATTTATTTAAATACCGGTACGTACAATAATAAAAAATCAAGCTTTTAACGTTCATTTATAAGAACCACTGTATAATAATATACACTTGTAGCCACTCATAATGTTATGACTGATTGTGCCAAGCTTACTGCATCTGTGACGGATGTAATAAAGTTTTTGTTTATCAGTGAACATAGCATTTTCACTGCCTTCGAGATGTTTGGTCATCAGCATCAGGGTCCACTAGATACTTATGCTAAGCTGCTGTAAGCTGCTGTTAGGTATCTAGTGGACCCTGATCAGCATTTGTTAAAGTCAATACGTGTAGATTGTGTCCCCTGATTAATACAATAATAACAATATCATAAAAATAACTAGGAAAACGCTCAGTTGGACGCGTTGTTGAGCGAGCACCGGTACGTGCAACATGATCCGAGTACGACATTCCCATAAGGCCCACCACACAGTGTAGGCCTAACTGGATATTGACATTGTACACTATTACTATTCCAACATCTTTGCATTGTTCTTATTCACGTCATGCCTTCTAAAGTGTATCTTTGTATCTTCACTGCCTCCTTAATTTTTTAACAACATTTTTCGAAATATGATTACCAATTTAAGGTCTTGACCGATTTAGCTGAAAATTTGGAAAAAAGGAGAGAATGTTGTACTTATTGACCGTGCAAAATTTCATAACGATGGGTACATTTTTATTTTTTTTATTTTATTTATTTTTTTATAACCAACGATCACATTTGGTTCAAAAACTATACAGCAACCCGCCTAGGTGGTATGTACATGTGTGCAAAATTTCAGGTCGATCAGAGAAACGGTGCGACCTGTATCGAAGCAGTAACAGAAAAAACCAAAAAAAAAACCCCGACATTCGAGCCATAAGAGTCAAGTGGAGACGCTCGCTTCGCTCGCTCAATAACATAATAAATATAATATTTAATACAACTCAGAAGTTAAACAAATCCATCCCGATCGGGGTTCGAAGAGTCTCCCACATTCAAGGTAAATGGTTCATGTATTCGGTTAATGAATTGGTTTCTTCTTCGTGCTTGTATACAAATGTTCCCGCGTACTCAACACATAACTCGCTCACTCGTCTTAACAACTACTTTGGCGTTTTCTCAGTAATGATATATTATTCAAAGGCATACAAAATTATTATTAGAGAGAACGTGGTGGGTAGGATGTAATTAACGTTTACACATTAAATATTCAGATAAAAATATATTTCATTAAATTATTTCATATAAGAAATCATCAAAATTATTCCTGTAAAACGACAATCGACGAAGTGTATTTTGCCGATGTAAAGGTTGCTCAGCCACAATACTTTTGAGTCACAAGTTTGTTGTATGCGTAGGACGTCGAACATGGTCGTGGGTAGATACCGCAGTCATTGGCAAACCTTCCTGAATATTTTCAATGGCTTACTCATTGAAAATGGGAATGTTGGGATTGGATACTATATAAAACTGCCCCTCATACAACACCTACCAAAAATATCCTTACATCATTGGGTTATCGCGAGCAGGATTTCAATCACAAAACTAAAATGCACGTTGCGATATCACTATCGCGATACGAGTTTGGAACGGATATAAAAAGTAAAATTAAAAGGACAGAATCTTGAAATAATTTTTTAAATGTTACTTTGGTGACCATACTGAAATTCTTGACTAAGATGACCTGTTTGTACTTTGTAGTCTTAAGACAGAAATCTACCATGTAGGCAGTGCTCGGGCCTTTGTACTTGTCTTTTTTAAAGGTTTCTGAAGAGTAACTTTCCAGGCAGATACTTTGAAATGAACTGCATGTGCGATGATCTCATTGATCTGAAGCTGGAAACTTAGTCAAACCAGAAGTTGGATTGAAAATATTGCCCATACAGTAACTATTTCGGTTTACACTTGAACAATGGCATCAAGTGTGTTTAAGATCCTATTTTAAGGCTGCCAAATATTAAATTGATCGGAAACAAAATTGTTTCGTAGAATAAAAGGCTTCACACCTTTGAAGTTTTGCAACTAAAGAGTTCACTATCCATCGATAGTAGATGTGGGTTTAAACTTGGTATTACCCTTTGATTTGCATGTAGCAAAATATTCTTCGCTTGTAGAGTGCTTTCTACAAACGCATTGAACAAACTCCATGCTCTGACGAAATGGTTGTAGAGCAATATTATCCAGTGCTAGGACCCTTGTTTCTTGTAAAGTGCTCTGAGATCCTTGCGTAGTATCTTTCCCGATGGATTCTTTGGAATGCTCTCTATAACCCGTATTTCCTTGATATGTTTGTAGTTAGAAACCTTCCCTGCTACAAACTCTTTGATGTTTCTCTCTAAATGCTTGGACGACGCTGAAGGTTTAGGTACTATGTAAGCCAGGGGTGCTTCACCCATACGATCATCGGGGATACCAATCACAGCGGCCTCGGCAATGTCCGGATGACTTCGTAATATCTCTTCAAGCTCTGCAGGGGCAACCTGGCAAACACAAAAATTACAAGTTAACCACTCAACGATTGATCACTTGTTTTCAATTGTTAAATAATTATAACGTTGGTGAGAAATGTGTTAGGCTTTCTGGCAATTTAAGATATGATTTGATTTCACTCAACATTCTTGACATAGGGTTTAGAAGATCTTCCCAACCTAATTTATGATTGCGACTGTAGGTTCTCTTTTTCCAGTTATATTGAACGTAGGTTGTTCAGGTCACTGTAATAAATTATATATTAATGTAACCTACGTATTAAAAATAACCTAATTTTGTTTCTAGGAAATTGTAAATAACTTAGCAGAACAAAATCGTGAATTTCTGTAAGGTCCTTCGCACTACATTTTTATAATTTCATATTTCATCCATCGATGATTAAACACTTATAATCACATTGTAACTTGTAAAATATTTTAATTATGCTCATAGTTGCAAAGAAATTCAGTTCCGAAATATGATTTACTTGCACATACGAAGGGCAAACTTTGAACTAAAGGGTGACAACACCGAGATAGATGACCTTGATACTTCGTACCTGGAATCCCTTGACCTTGATGAGCTCCTTGAGCCGGTCAACAATGTAGAAGTCATGGTCGGCGTCGTAATAGCCAAGGTCACCGGAGTGGAGATATCCTGAGGGGTCGATCATCTCGGCCGTTGCCTGCGGGTTGTTGTGATAGCCGAGCATGATCTAGAGGAGAAACATTTGTTATATAAATAAAGTACATAAACAATATAATGTATTAATATATAGTCACATAACTGATTTGCAGTGAAAAACATTAAAATTTAAAGCAGACCAGGCCAACCCTATCGGGACCGACGCCATCGACGAGCGAACAATGACCAAATAGGCCGGTTATTGCAGAAGCCAAGCATGTAATCTTTGAAATGATAAATTACTAATGCTCGTTTTTGTTATTAAGACTAGGAAAACGCTAAAGTCCCGCCGCGTTGATGGATGAGCGTTTTTTGTAAGTTTTTTGTTTGCGTTTTTTGCGTTTGTTTGCACTTTTCCTTTTCAAGTGCTTTTTGAATGCATTGTAGGTGATTGTTGTCAAGTTTCTATTGTTACTTGTTAATTGGTATTATAAACCTTAAAAAAAACTCAAAGTAAAACCTTTATTTCTGTAGATTCTGGCTAACATTTTCAACTTTGTCTTTCAAAAGGTACGACATCACCATAACCTTAATGTCCATGTGAAATCTGAACGTTGTAGCCCACCCGTTTGGTCAGAATCGGCCCAAATGTGACGAAAATATCGCACTAAAAATTGAAAAACTAATATTAAAACCTTTATTTCTATAGATTCTAGCTAATTTTTTCAACTTTTTCTTTCAAAAGGTTCTACATCACCATAATCTTAATGTCCATGTGAAATATGAACGTTGTAGCCCCACCCGTTTGGTCAGAATCGGCCAAAATGTGACGAAAATATCGCATTAAAAATCGAAAAAAATCGTAAAAGTACGATATTCATGAGAAATATTTCTTCGATTGTACCCAAAAGCAATACACCTCTAAGTTTAGAGAAAACGAAGGTCCCCTCAAAATTTCATCAAGATCGCTTATGCCGTTTGCCCGGAATCCTGCTAACAAACAGACAAAAATACAAAAAAAAAAAAAAAAAAAAAAAAACATTGGAGCTAAATTTTTTGGGGGTCAGTGAAATTGAAGTTTTCGCTTCGCTCGCTACGCTCGCTACGCTCATCCAATAACCCGAAGACAGACTGAGTATACATTCCTGCGGTGTTATCATTTCGGAATTACAATTGGGTTACTTAGCACGCTTTTAGCTATCAGGTTCTTGCAAAGACTGCTCATCACTCATCACATGTTGTGAAATTTACAAAGTTGCTACATCCTTTTCTTGTACTCATAATATTGAATGGTGGAATTAAACAAGTGAAGTGACAAGTGTACCTGCGGTCCTTTGAAGCAGACCTCCCCCACCTCGCCGGGACCCAGGGACTCCCCCGTCTCTATGTGGATGACCTTGGCCTCGGTGTTGGGTATCAGAGGTCCGACAGACGCCATCTTTTTTGATCGCTTCTGGCTCATGTTGGTGACTGGTGATAGTTCGGTCATGCCGTACCCTGCGATAGCACGTCAATATAATTATGAGTACTGGATATGTATTAAAACCGAAATACTTATATACGTTTCATTAAAATAAGTTGAGGGTAAATGATATTGACTCCAGAACGACTTATGTGACTACATTTAAAATGTATTCTGGGAAATTTGTCCAGGGTGAATGCATAGCCCGCTTCAAGGCTGGTGCAATGTCCAAGTACATTCGCATTAACGACTGATCAAAAACCTTGCTTAAACCTTCAGTCAGGCTTGCCGGTGACTGGATTCGATCCGTGACCTCCCGAATCAGAGTCTCTCATTTTACACTTGAGCTACATAACTAGGAAAACGCTAAAGTCCCGCCGCGTTGATGGATGAGCTTTTTAAAATTTTTAGTTTGCATAAGATATCTTTACTTTGCAAGTTCTTTGTTTTGCTGCCTACGCATTGTAGGTGATTGTTGTCAAGTTTCTTTTGTTACCTGTCAATTGGTATTATTTACCGTAAAAAACTTATATTTAAAGCTTTATTTCTATGGATTCTGGCTAACTATTTAAACTTTTTCTTTTAAAAGGTACTACATCACCATAACCTTAATGTCCATGTATAATATGAACGTTGTAGCCCCACCCGTTTGGTCAGAATTGGCCCAAATGGCACGAAAATATCGCACAAAAAATAAAAAAACTTATATTAAAAGCTTTATTTCTATAGATTCTGGCTAACTTTTTCAACTTTTTCTTTCAAAAGGTACTACATCACCATAACCTTAATGTCCATGTATAATATGAACGTTGTAGCCCCACCCGTTTGGTCAGAATTGGCCCAAATGTCACGAAAATATCGCACTAAAAATCGAAAAAAATCGTAAAAGTACGATATTCATGAGAAATATTTCTTCGATTGTACCCAAAAACAATAAAACAATACACCTCTAAGTTCAGAGATTTCGAAGGTCCTGTCAAATTTTCATCAAGATCGGATATGCCGTTTGCCTGGTAGAGAGTTAACAAACAGACAGAAAAACAAACAAACAAAAAAAAAACAAACAAAAAAAAAACACCCGAGCTAAATTTTTTGGGGGTCAGTGAAATTGAAGTCTTCGCTTCGCTCATCCAATTATTCTGTCGGTTCACGAAATAACAATATGCTGCTTCTAATTCAGAAGTGGTTCCTGATCCCAATATTATACAATTTTACATGATTTACTCAATATTATTGTTTTTGTTTTACTAGCGTACGTTCCACAAACTATAGCAGAGCCATTAATTATTAATCATAGAGGTTACGTTAGATGGTGGTGACCATGGTGACGACGTACCTTGTAGAAAGCCAACGTCAGCAGGCGCCCTCTCTAGAAACCGCACTGCGTCCTTCTCTCCTAGGGGGGCGGCGCCGGACATGACGTATCTGTGTAAGTTCGAGCTGATATAAGCTACATTGAAATATAATTGCAATCATATTTAATACATTAAATCTACTAGATAAAAATGTAGACCTTTTCAATCGAAATTTTGACTCAATATCGACACAACATATTTTCAACGTTTGCGTTTCCACAGTTTAGTGTTCACGTTTTGTCTCTTAAATAATTTATATCACCATAATGTGCTACCTGTTATTGTATCTCCCACATGATTGTCCCTTGGCGTATTTTCCTCCTGGTTTAAATGCACCACCAGGGCGACGCGCCTGGTTATCATGCGAACTTTCGTTTGTTAAATAGATAATAATTATCGCATTTAGGAAGATTTTGAAGTAAAGTAATTATTCATTAAATTGAGGCATTTAAATGTACCGTTTTGCTCCGCCGTTCATAAAGAAATTTTGATATCACTGTGTGCTATTGTTTTGTTTTACTGTTTTCATCGTTTTATGCCTTACGAAAAAAAATGTTTATATTGTATTCTTTGCTGCAAAATGTCACGTAATAATATTGCCGTTAATTCGACCAACACATTTTAAAAAGCTTATATTTAGACAAAAGGCAAAATCTTTTCTTCTTATTATATATTTATGTAAGATGTTTTTCGGTCTTTTGAAATGACTTACCTTACGGAGCGCATAGTTTCTGGGCCAACTTCTGGGTGGGATCCCAGAAACAAGACCAGTGGTGGGGCTAGGTACAGCACTGTTGGCTAGAAGTAATGACACATTATTACATCAGAACTGTGTGGACTACACCATCCCCTAATCATGCAACTATAAGGTAATAATACTTTCAATAGAGATTTCAGTTGTGGGAGAAAAAGGACAGTTATCTATGTAACAAAACACACACAACTGATTTCCGGAAGGTTATAATAATATGATCGCAAACGTTTAATTTGTGTCGTAGGAAAATGTTGGCTCCAAAGGAAAACATATTTGGTATTAAAGATTTTTAAACGCAGTTTTGTCCTTATTTAAAGAGGCAGATATTTTTATTTGTAAAAAATGATTAACGTTAATCACATTTTGTACAAACATTTCTCTTAATTGTCCCATTAAGTTTTTGTATGATAAAACGGGAAATATAGGGACCATTCGTATCTCTAATAAAAACCAAACCTCTGACGGGAAACTAGTGCTTCTTTGAAATAACTCACATCTAATATAATTTAGCAAATGAGCTTTAAGCTGCAATTATTATTTTATGGCAATTTCAATACCTTTTTGTCATTGTCTAGCAAATTGCAAATAATTAAAAAAGCCTTTTTATGAGCATGAATGCTGTTATCAGCATTTGTAATTATCACTCGCATCTCGTAGGTAAAATACAATGAACTTTGCACTGGAGTTGCTAATGCAATAATCCCGTTTACTAAAAAATGTGTGTGCACTCTTAGTGAAAAACAGCCGGCTGTTTAGCCGAGGTCGTTTTCCACACGAACACCGAAGTTAAGCAGCCTTCGGGCGTGGTCAGGGGGAGAGTGGGTGAACGCTCTGCCCTGAGACACTCGTATACCGCTGGTGCTGGTAAGAGCAGGTCAAGGGTTCTAGAGCTAGTGTAACGGCTTCGTTCTCCCGGACGTCTGCTTGGCAGTCCGGGTTAGTGGAGGAACCTATATGACTGTAAAGGTTACACCATCCTTTCACATGGTACGTAAAGCCATTGGTCCCCTTAGTACTTTTCGAAAGGAGAAGGGTACGTGCCGGTACCAGGTTTTCCCTCCTCCCTTCTATTCATAATTCATCCTCATCTAATACCACTCATCGTCTCGAATGGCCTTAGTGCATTAAAATGAGACGTTGAGCAAAATCAAATCAAATCAATCAAAACATTACCTGGTGTTTGTTCAGTGTGTTGATTAATGTCTTGGGTTCGAACCTCGGCAGGGTGACTATCTGAGCGCCTAGCCTCAGCTTACTGAGTAAAACCACCGTGAGGCCGTAGATGTGGAAGAATGGCAATATAGCCAGGAGACGGTCTTGGTAGCTGCCTGGAACAAAGTAACTAGTATGACCAGGACTCTATACCCGACTACGTATATACGTATTGGGCGGCGGTAATTCTCCATTCATTCTTCTTATAGTCAACAGAGTTATAGGCCTCAGCAGTAGCATCATGGAAAATATTCAGGGGAAGCTGGCCGACATTCATTTAATAAATGTCCGGTTTGTTAAAGATTTGAGTTTCGCTGCAGTCATGAAGTTCATGAAGATAGTGATTAAAAGTATTTTCTATCGCTACCGACTGAGATAGCTAATGAGTACCGGTAACGCGCAAGACAATCGGAATATTACGTGCTCGATGCCTGCCTTATACCGACTGAAAGATTTAAAAAGGTTTTCTTCCACCGTAAATGCAAATGCAAGGGATTTTATAATTAAAAAAAAACAGCTTTTTACATACTCTTCACAATCTAGGTGCCCGTTAGGGCGCCGCAGCCAAGCCGCGGTGCGCTACACACTCAGGCACCTTATACAGCAAGCAGAGTTGGGGTGATTTCGAGGTGTCACCCAGCCATCATGAAACGTGATGTGAATTTGAAAACTATCAAAATCGATGGGATTTAGGTACCCGACAACACATGCCAAATTTGGTTGGGGTATGAGCATTCCTTCTTGGTGAAAATATGACTTGAAACATGCTCAAAATCACTTTAAGGATGTTAGTTACTACTGGCTACTACTACTATCTAATCCGTCAGTTTCAATTGCCCAGCGATTCTGACCAAACGGGTGGGGCTACAACGTTCATATTTTACATGGACATTAAGGTAATAGTGATGTAATTCCCTTTGAAAGAAAAAGTTTTAAAAAATTGCTGGAAGGCTTCGAAATAAAGGTTTTAAAATAAGCCTTATACAGGCATACAATCAACAAGTAAAAGTTACGTGAAAATAATCGCCTACATTGTTTACAAAAAGCAAGTCTTTTCTATTGTTAATTGGTAATACCACAGCAATTAAATCGACTTTGATAAAATTATTATATTTTAACAAATAATTTTGCATTAGAATTTGAAAAAGTAATGAGATTCCACACATAACAAAATCTTGTAAAAATACAGCCAAACATTACACACTCAAAAGAAATGAGATCTAAAAAAAGTGCCAAGCTCATCTACTTTTCCACATTTGCGCATTCTTAATTCATAAACGTACAGTGTCCCGTAACAACATCCTTGAAAAGCTTGGCAAAATAGAATTTGCATGACCATTACGTTAAAATTAATTAGAAAAAAAAGAATTTGAATGAACTATTACGTTTAAATTTATAGTTGCAATCTCTATTTTGCGAAGCTTTTCAAGGATGTTGTTACGGGACACTGTACGTTTATGAATTAAGAATGCGCAAATGTGGAAACGTAGATGAGCTTGGCACTTTTTTTAGATCTCATTTCTTTTGAGTGTGTAAGGTTTGGCTGTATTTTTACAAGATTTTGTTATGTGTGGTTACCTTTACACCAAATATACCTATTTATTTGGTTCATCGCTCACCTACCCGAGATTTATTGATTTATTTATATTTATTTATAAATATTTGCATTCTTATTAATTGTACTACATTTGAACATATGTTACATTAAAAAATTGAATGCGAGAATGACTGAAAGAGCATCTGCCCCATCGTACGAGTACCTGTCACCCTCTATTCACGTTATTCGGGAATAAGTAGTAAGTACAAGTGAATAGTATAAACATCCTTGGTCAGAAGTAAATAAATAAAGAGAGTATAGAGAAAATGGTTCCAACTCTTGTGCACATACTCATTAATAAAATCTGACTTGAATCCATGAATAATCGGGCAACCGGCCATTCAATACATTCATGAGAGTTGTCCGAGCATTAGATTTACTTAAGTGCGTCCCTACCCGAGGTGGTCTCGATGAGGTCTATCAAGGGTTCTCCATGCAGCTGAGTCGCGTTAGCCACCAGGTTCCTGTGGGATAGCAACACTCCCTTGGGAAGTCCTGTCGTCCCGCTCGAGTAGGGTATGACCACGGGAGAGTGGGGCTTAGCCTTGTGTCCGGGTAGAGGGACGGCGTCCATCTTGTTTTCTGTGGAACAAACTTTTATTAGTTCTTGTCTTTTGAATTGTTACATGATGAGATTGTTGATGAATGTGTGCCGTTTTCGCGGAAAAGAGTACAAGTAAAACTTTATCCCTCAAGAGAACTGAAATCATTTATTTTGGATTGGTTTAAAATGCGGCAACTGTGTTTTTAATTGATTTTACCCATGCCGTTCACCTGCTCCAATATTCGGACTTAAGTGGTCTTTCCACACTAAAGCGCAGGTATTTGTTTTTAACCCCTAATTATATGCTTAAAATTGTTGCACATTCTCTGTCAACCTTACTCAATCTCAAAGTGAAAAAGGGCCCCCAAAGATATAATGCCATTCTTTCAAAAAGAGCCCATAGACTCGGTATGAAACTACAAGCATGCACAAAAGTAACCAAGTGTAATGCATTCGACATAATACAGAAGATCTGTCAACCTTGACAAAATATATTATGGCGTGCAAGCTTTTACCCTGTATCTCCCCGACGTTGACTCAAAATGATCACATTTCAAATAAATAACTCTTATTACTTTAGCTTGACAAATGGCTTCAAATAAAATTTTTATGGGATATAAAGTCAGTTATTAAAAGAAAAGTATTCTGATGGAGCCATAGGCACTGGGGAAATCCACAATCCCATAGGAGTAGGACTACCTCGAGCTATAAAGTGATCCAGCAAAACTAATTTAAATTGGTTGAAGCCAACAAGTGTTTAAGTCTTTACCCATCATCTCCCTGATGTTGATTGCTCCCAAGGGAACCTCCGAGCTCTCCAGGCTCTGTGCGGTGATGTACACAGGAGGACGGTAGCCCCCACGAGCGGCAAGAGACGCCGCCTCCAACACCTGTTGATACTTCTCGGGGAATGTCACGATCACTCGAGGGTTGGCGTTTACCATCTGTTTGGCTATCTCCTCTGGAAAAAGCAAAGCATTTTGAAGGCATGATTCCACAACCAATTCAAGTACATTTGGAACAATATAGCGTAATTCTCAAGGGAAGGGTTGACCTATAAAAGGACCGTGACCTCGTGAGGAAGGGGTTACATAACGATTCTGGAGGAAAGTAAAATACCTCATAAGGATTTAAAAAGAATTTGACCGAAATGAGTTAATAAGAACACACAGGAACAGAAAGCTAAGATCACCCCAGAAATATGTCGCATCTTAAATAAGAAAGTAACAAAGGTATGACTTGCGCACACACGCGAAAGGCGGATCTATATATCGCAGGTGGCAGGCATGGTGATAAATAATAACTAATTGTGCCCTAAGTTTATGGACAACCAGTCAAGCATATGAAATGATATCCCCTACATCGTTCGAATGAAACAAATTAAATGACGGTACCCTGTTTTTTTCTGGACAGGATAAGGATATAGAAATGCGGACCGGATGTCCTCACTTTTAACAACACGATTGTTTTCTGCATGATTGAATTTCCGGACGACGTTATTTTGATGCAATGTTCAATGCAATCCATTTAAACTTTAAATTATTGATAATTCAAGATCATGAAAGGTGGTCCATTATCAGTGATAAGTACACATGGCAGCTCGCAAGCTATCAACGCACCTGAGTTGTACCCAGGGTTAAAGGTTGACACCACCAAGCCGGCCTCGGTGGCTCCGAGGACGACGGCCGCGTAGTCGGGACAGTTGGGTAGGATGACACCCAACACCGACCCGGGTTCGAGCCTCATGCGGTGCAAGGAAGTGGCGAACTTGCGGCTTCTCTCGCGTAGCTGGGAGTACGTGTAGCTGCGCCCGGTTACACCGCAGATCTGAGGGGGAGGGAGAGTCATAGATATTGAACAACTATTGTAGGCTATAGATTAGCATGCCTCCTATATCTCCGCACAGGCGCGAGTCAATCGGCCCATTTCAAGATGGCGATTTGGCGTTTTAATTGATGCTTTTTTAATGCAATAAAGTATTTTACTGGATTGTTTGATATGGTTTTAGCTTGTGCAGCATGGTATTGAACAAACAGAAACAATACGAAGTTATTGCATAGCTTACCTGTCAACCTGGCGGCCATCTTGAGAACTATTTGGGCTACAAATCGCTTCCATTTGATTAACATGTAAACTGGAATTTCAAGATGGCTTCTAATTGTCACGGAAGTGGACAACCGACTGCTAATCTAGCCTACAATAGGTGTTCAATATCTATGGGGAGAGTGGACCAGTTACAGTTTACTCATTATTCATTACCCTTGCGTTAAACGCTCGTTTGTTGATCTATAAATAACCGTTTCAATTTACTTATCTCACAAGCATCTCGACATTTTCATTGTTTGCTTAGTTAGCTCTCTGTAAGGTCACTTTTTCACTGTAGGTTATGAAGTGTAAGTTTTTTCTAGATACTTTTAACAAGACAATAATGAAATTCTTTCAAATCGTATTTATGATTAAAACGTGTCAACATTGAACACGTTTTTGTATTTCATTATTGTTTATCAAAAGCGATGATAAAATATCTAGTAGATGCAATATGCATTTCTATATTTGGAATTTTACAAAGTTACTAGTTATCTCACGTCTTCTAGCAATGTTGTTCCAATATCTGCGGAGCTAGTGGAAATTATTGTTAGGGCCAAATTAAAAGTTAAGGCATAGATTCTTCCCTCTCTCCCCCAACCAAGTACAAGTACTCACCACGGCAGTATGATCGGGCCACTCCCCCATCCTCTCCCAGATAAAATCATTCAGACTCAGATCGGGAATCTCGATATCTTTGAAAGGAGACTTGATGACGTTGTGCTCAGTGGCGTAGCGTCGGGTCCACACTGCTGACGTCACAGGCTTCACCCGTCTTAAGAGGGAGTCCAGCCCTCGTAGGCGCCTCGCGGTGACGCGTAGCATGGCGATCTCTGATTGGCTCTCACGTGACACCGCCGTCTCCGGCCCCCTCGCTTCCTTTAAACACAGTATTATTGTTATATTATAGTGTTCGAAGAAAACGAAAAATAAAATAAATGTGTTAAGTTGGTACAAACTTTGAATTATACGTTGCTGTATATTTTATCCCGCACATAACAAAACATTAATAATATCAACATCTATAGTAGAATAGATCCCCAGTCATTGGTCCACTGGCGTGTCAATTAGAAGCCATCTTGAATAGGTCAGTTTGTATGTTAACCCTTTGTAGCCCAAATATTTTTCAAGCGTGCTGTTATAGGTTGACAGGTAAGCATATTAGCCATTAACACCAAATGATTACTAAATTCCTTTATGTAATAACTTTTTATTGTTTCTGTTTGTGCATTCCTGTGCTGCACAAGCTAAAACCATATCAAAACAATCCAGAAAAATACTTAATTTCATTTAAAACATAATGTCAAGCATAATAAATTGAAGCGCCAAATCGTTATCTTGAATAGGTCAATTTGGTACGCTTGCGCCTGTGTGGACGTATTGGAGACTGGGGACAATCTAGCCTCAATGTTAAATGTCATTGCAAAAAACTTGTAAATGGACAGCCAGTCCTTACTCACTCAAAATAAAAATAATAGAGATCTTAGAAGAAGGCCAAGCTTATGAACCCTTCTACATTTTCGCACTCTATAAACTTACACAGCCCCGTGATTACAGCATTAAAATACTTTGCAAAATAGAATTTGCAACTTTTTCATCGGACCTGTTGTTACACAATATGTCTACAGGAATGTTCTGCTAAATCTTTTTCCACAAGATTGAGGCCACATGTTAATTATTTCACATGTATCTCGATCGTTGGAATAATATGTTTTTGTAGTAAAACGGTTTAAAAATATGAAAACTGTAGTCTGTTTGTCTTGTTCGGTGTTAAAATAACTTTAAATAAAATAAATAAATACATTCATAAGCGTCTACCCACTCAGTTACAAAACTGATTTTCATTGGAGCACGCAACGCAACATAGAACTTTAATCGCATGCACGCGAGTCAGGCTTCCTAATTGATATTTTGACTTGATTATCTAATCGCAGTGCAAGTCCCCTCTTGACATAAACACAAGCGGATTATTAACTTTATATCAAACTTATAATAATAGTATGGATAAAGGAAACCTACCTACAGTAATAGCCTAGCCCCAAGAGACCCGTGTGCATCAATTTTATATTAAATTTGACAATTATTAAAAGTCCATTTGTCCTCGGTTGGGAATAACACACTTCTTTTTCATGCTGTCACTTTGAAGGAAACAATGGGCTGCGATAACAACAAAAAATAATAAAAACAGACCACTGGCAGTGGAAGCATTGTTTCTCGCAAGGTCGTTAATTAAACCAATTAAACCATGGACTTTGTAAATCCAAACCATGGATTTACTACGCCAGTTACTATTCTAACTCCATGATTAAACTACTTGCAGAACAACGCATTGTCATGAATCCAGCTAATTAACTTCATTCATCAGATATAGTCTAAAATTATAATTAAAACAAAATGTTTCGTGTGATGTTGCGGTACCGGTGTGACAGTTTTTAGGCAACTACTGCGGTGATATTGTAGTTAGGCCAATTGTGAAGGGAACTCACCCCCCCCCCCCCACATCCCTTGGCTGAACAGAACTTTCAGTCAGGAATCAAGATTGCCTGTGGCGAGAATCGAACCTGCGACCTCCGAAATAGAAATCTCAATCGTTACGCATGAGCTACCTCAGTCGCTATTGTCGGTATACACATCTGTACGTCCACACTACGTTGTATTCTAGTCTTTCTAGAAATAACCCACAACTCAGAAATCGTATTTTTTATTTTCTAACTCTACTTACCTGTATATAAACGTTGACTGTCGTTTCAGTGACGGCAACCTCACAAAATGTACATTTTAATATTCAGCTAGTTGTAGCGGTCCACGTGTAACGATGGCCATGAAACACTGAAGTGAGAGGCAATGACACCAACTGTTGAAACGGCAACATCTTGTGACATAACTTCACTCATGTAACCTATTGCCGAAAAGCTGGTAGTCCTAGGAATTGTATGGCGCTATCACGCACGCTGCAGGCATAGTGTTAGTAAACATTGAAGCCTGGATCACCTTTAAATAATGTTACACCTCATTGATTTATTTTTAATTAACGGTTTTTTTATAGAAAGAGATGAAAAAAAATCATCTCAATAAAGATATTTGTGTATACCCTCTCTGTTACAGAACTGTCATCATAAGATTATGTGCTTCGTTGCTAGGACGGCTGAATTCTCTGTTTTTTTTATTTTACCCTAATTATACTATAAGCGATGGGTTAATTTAATATTTACCAGCCCAAAGGGCAGGAAGGCCAATGCAGGGCATGTTTGGCCCTCTTAAGACTAATACAAGGACAATTATTTCTTAATGTCAACGACAGAAAAGTGGTTCAGTCAATCGACGAACAGTGAAAGACGGAGAGAACAAATATAAGAAGTCAGAGTCAGTTGTCGGGGTAGGCAAAAGGGGGGGGGGGGAGGGGTTGGAACCTAGTTAATTCGAGGATAAAAGGAAGCATTATCAATAGTAGGGCCTACTCCATTTCACAGTGGTTGAAATAGTAGGTCGTGATTTATATATGCTTGAGATAGTGGAACACAATATTGATAAGGCGGTCTGTGACTTTGTTTAAGATTAGATAAATGATCTGACAACACTCTTTCATGCAAATACTCGACGACTTGCATTCCACTCCAACAAATAGTGTCTCGTGTGAAGCATTTTAACGTATGTCTTTTGAAGGTTTTCTACGGAACACTTGCAATGACTGTTAATAACTACCAAAATAACAAGCAGGTTGTAAACTGTGCTGAGACTGGTTTCGAGAGCTTTCATCAAATGATGCATAATTAACACCAGTCAACTTCAACGTCTTACCTGTTGACTCAGTTAATAAAATCAGAAACGTTTATTCTACATTTTGGTTTAAGTTAATACAATAAAACAAAACAAAAATCCACTTTAAATATTGTAAAATGAACTCTTCTAACTTTAAAACTAAAACAGTTGTTTGATAGATTTACCCAATATCTCTCTTCGGTGACATGACCCTACCTACGACCACGTGTCTAGCCTTACCTTGTGCCACGCTGCGCGATGAGCGATCAGCCGACGCGTCTGAAGTCGATCTCGTCCCAAACACCTACTCACCTACTGAACTCTCCTCCAACCAGAACCACAGAATAGTGGCGTGTATTTTCGTTCGTGAACTGTCGGCCTTGGTTTTCCTAGCTTCGTTTCGATGATAATATGTTAGGCCTACTGTGGTTGCCCCTCCTACATTGTCAAGCGCAGAGTCCAAGGATGCGCACGCAAACTGTGTACCTACTACGAATTCACAGAAATATTTATTTTTGTCGGTCGAGCAGATTCCTTTTTTTATCTAGCACGCTATTAGACCTATTAGACCATAGATACTACTATACCCCCGATTAGACTATCCAGGTGCGGGCCTCAGTGCTACGACACGTAAATTTTTAAGATCGTGGAGGTCCAACGGTTCAAAATCGTCGTTGGCAATCCTGACTGAATGACCAATGTTGATGGTAGTTTCAAATTTACGTCGTGCATAATTTACAAGATGTTATACAAATATTAGTAGATGTAACTTTTTATCTAATTAATAAAAACTATCTATGCGGCATTCTCTTCAACAATCTCGTACAAAAAATGTATCCCTCCCCCAAAGTTTCGAAAAGAATGTATTTATACTAGGAAAACGCCAAGTCGTTGTAAGACGAGTGAGTGAGCCATGTGTTGATTACCCGGTAACATTCCCTTTCTTCTCCCTACCAAAGGCCTCTCTATAGCATATCATAGGCCACAGTGGCGCATTATGACCTTACGGTTGACGCGCCCTTATACTAACTAAACTCAAAAACCTATTATTTATACCTATATAATTATTATGAAACTTAAAACAAATGTTCTCGGGTACTCAACACACGACTCGCTCACTCGTCTAACAACGACTTTGGCATTTTCCTAGTCTAGTTGGCTACAGCGCCCTTATACCTGAAATTTGGGATACCTAGGTTCAAACCCCCGGTCGGGAAAGATTGTTTAATTTCAGGATTGTATTTCAAAATATTATAAAACATGTTTTGAATTGCATACAATATTATGGAAAACATAACCAGTACGAAGTACAAGTAAAGATTGCAAGGTTTACTCAATCTTCCAGCAAGAATTCAGGGGAACCTTGTGCGTGCAAGATTCGGTACACCTTGGTCACTGCATGTAATCACAGCCTGACAAAAATGATTCGATAAAAATGACCTTCAAAAATTAAACCATTGTCATTACAATAATATACTACACATTTAAAGCCTATTTTCAATTTATTATTTCTTGTAGGTTTTAATCGCAATGGATTTTGATCATTTTGATAGCAGTTCTAAGTACACTGGTCACGGATGGATGTATGTTTAAAATTTCAGCTCAATCTGTTTGGCCGTTCGGGACCGAACAGAGATTTTACAGACAATATTTTTACAAACAGACGAATTAATCACAACGAAGGCCCGATCGAGTTCCGTTGTATACTACGTTCGCTGCGCTCACTCGTCTAAAAAGGACAGAATATTGTTTTTTTTTTAAATGTTACTTTGGTGATTATACTGAAATTATTGACTAAGATGACCTGCTTGTACTTCGCAGTCTTAAGACAGAAATCCATCATGTAGGCAGTGCTCGCGCCTTTGGCCTTTCTTTTAGGTTTCTGCAGAGTATCTTTCCAAACAGATACTTCGAAATAAACTGTGCGATGATCTGAGGTTTTAACTTAGTCAAACCAGACATTGGACCGAAGATATTGCCCATACATTATACAATAACTTATTTGGTTTAGACTTGATCAATGGCATCAAGTGTGTTAAAGAGCCTATTTTAGGGCTGCAAAATATTAGATTGTTCGGAAACAAAATTGTTCCGTAGAATATCAACTTTTAAAACTCCCTTGAAGTTTTGCAACTAAAGAGTTCACTATCATCGATAGTAGATGTGGGTTTAAACTTGGTATTACCCTTTGATTTGCTTGTAGCAAAATATTCTGCGCTTGTAGAGTGCTTTCTACAAACACTTTGAACAAACTCCATGCTCTGACGAAATGGTTGTAGAGCAATATTATGCCGTGCTAGGACCCTTGTTTCTTGTAAAGTTCTCTGAGATCCTTGCGTAGTATCTTTCCCGATGGATTCTTTGGAATGCTCTCTAAAACCCGTATTTCCTTGATATGTTTGTAGCTAGAAACCTTCCCTGCTACAAACTCCTTGATGTCTCTCTCAAAATGCTTGGACGAAGCTGAAGGTTTAGGTACTATGTACGCCAGGGGTGCTTCTCCCATACGATCATCGGGGATACCAATCACAGCGGCCTCGGCAATGTCCGGATGACTTCGTAATATCTCTTCAAGCTCTGCAGGGGCAACCTGGCAAACACAAAAAATTACAAGTTAACCACTCAACGATTGACCAGTTGATTTCAATTATTAATTAAAACTAGGGAAACGCCAAAGTCGTTGTTAGACGAGTGAGTGAGCCATGTGTTGAGTACCCGGTAACACTCCTTTTCTTCCCCTACCTTAGGCCTCCCTAGCCTATCATAGGCTACAGTGGAGCATTATGGCCTAAACTATGACCTAAACTTGAATACCCTAATTATTTATACGAATATTATAATCAAACTTAAATGCAAATGTTCCCGCGTACTCAACACAATGACTCTCTCACTCGTCTAACAACGACTTTAGCGTTTCCCTGGTCAAGTTGGCTAAAGCGCCCTTATAGCCGAAATGTGGGGGACGTGGGTTCCATGGTCGGGAAAGATTTTGTAATTTCTGGATTGTATTTTTTAAATTATTAAACATGTTTTGAAATGCATATAACGTAGTGTAGTCCATCATCTGTGGCAATACTATGGAAAACATGGCCGGTACGAAATACGTGAAAATATTGCAAGGTTTACTCAATCTACGAGCGGAATTTGGGGGTACCTTGACGTCCAACATTCGATTAACCTTGGACACGGCATTTCACAGCCAGGTAAATAACAAACAAAAAATATTATTTCAAAATGAAAACCATTGTCGTTAAAATAATTCCTATACATTTCAACGTATTTTTCAGTTTTTTATTTCTTGCAGGTTTAAATCGCAACAGATTGTGCTCATTTTGTTAGCAGTTCTCAGTTAGCTGGTCACGGATGTCTGTTTAAAATTTCAGTTCAGTCTGTTTGGCTGTTCGGCCGTATGGGACTGGACAGACAGACATTTAAATTACATTTAACATTTATCATTTAACATTAACATTTAAGATACAGAATTTATCACGATTAAGGCCCGATCGAGTAGCGTTGCAGACTAAGTTCGCTGCGCTCACTCGTCTAATAACGTTATTGAGAACTGTGTTTGGCTTTCTGGCAGTTTCAGATACGATTTGAATTCACTCAACATTCTTGACAGAAGATTTAGAAGGTACAGCCAAATTATCTGCCCAACCTAATTTGTGGATGCGACGTTAGGTTATCTTTTTCCAGACATATTGAGCGTAGGTTATTCAGGTCACTTTAATAAATTATATATTTGTTACTTACGTGTTTAAAATAACCGATTTTTTGTATACAAAATTGTCAATAACTTAGCAGAAACAAATCGTATGATTCTGTAAGGTCATTTGCACTTCATTTTTATAATTTCATATTTCATCCATTGCTTCTACTGGTTCGTAACACTAATAATCACATTGTAACTTGTGCTCATAGTTGCAAAGAAATTCGGTTCCGAAATATAATTTACTTGCATATGTGACAGGCAAACTCTGAACTAAGGGGTGACTAGCACAGAGATAGACGACCTTGAAACTCCATACCTGGAATCCCTTGACCTTGATGAGCTCCTTGAGTCGGTCAACAATGTAGAAGTCATGGTCGGCGTCGTAATAGCCAAGGTCACCGGAGTGGAGATATCCTGAGGGGTCGATCATCTCGGCCGTTGCCTGCGGGTTGTTGTGATAGCCCAGCATGACCTAGAGGAGAAACATTTTTTATTTAAATAAAATAAATACACAAATACGTATTTAGTGTATCCACTCATTCACAAAACTGATTGAACCAGTCCAACCCTATTGGCGCCGACGTCATCGACGAGAGGCAAACCAGTTATTGCAGTAGCCAAGTATATGTTATCTTCGAACTTATTAATTAATAAAGCTCGCAGTAGCTGATGATAGACTGAAAGATATAATCCTTCGATGTATTCTCTTTATTCCCGGAATTACGATAGGGTTACTTTCCACATTTAGCACGCCTTCAAGCTCTTACAAAAACTGTAAATCTTCAAATCACATGCTATAAAATTTACAAAGTTGCTACATCTTTTTCTTACTCACAATGATTACATGGTGGAATTAAACAAGTGAAATGAGTGTACCTGCGGTCCTTTGAAGCAGACCTCGCCCACCTCGCCGGGACCCAGGGACTCCCCCGTTTCTACGTTGATGACCTTGGCCTCGGTGTTGGGTATCAAAGGTCCGACCGACGCCATCTTGTTTGAATTCTTCTGGTTCATGTTGCTGACTGGAGATAGTTCGGTCATGCCGTACCCTGTGATAGCACGTCAATATATGAGTTCTGAATATATATTTGCACTTTAATACGTTTCTGTATATAATTAATATATGTTTCTACTAAATGATCTTGCATCAGACTTGTTTGATATCCTTAATAAAATATCGTGGGAATACAGCCAAGGGTGCAATACATAACTATCAACTGCTGCATCAACTGCTGTTGAAAACCTTGCAAAAACCTTCAGTCAGGATTTCCGGTGACGGGTTCGAATCCGTCCTTCCTAAATTAAGTCTTCCACTTTACGCTTTAGCTAAATAGCCTGTCTGTTTTCGAATATCAATAATATGCTGCTTATAATTCAGAAGTTGTTCCTGATCATAATTTCGCATGATTTACCTTATATTATTGTTTTATTAGAGTACGTTCCACAAACTATACCAGAGTCGTTAATTATAATAGTTGTATTAATAGCCTTAGAGGGTACGTAAGATGGTGGTGACCATGGTGACTACGTACCTTGTAGAAAGCCAACGTCAGCAGGCGCCCTCTCTAGAAACCGCACTGCGTCCTTCTCTCCAAGGGGGGCGGCGCCGGACATGACGTATCTGTGAAAGTTCGAGCTGATATAAGCTACATTGAAATATCATTGAAATCATATTTATTACATTAAATCTACTAGACAAAAATGTAGACATTTTCATTTGTAATTTTGACTTAATATCGACACAACACATTTTCAACGTCTGCGTTTCCACAGTTTGGTGTTCATGTTTTGTCTCTTACTTCTTTTTCATACATAATTTTTATTAATATTTATATTTACCATGTTTCTATTTTTCCTCCTATTTAAAAGCACCATGACGATGACATGACTGGGTATCATGCGAACTTTCGTTTATTAAATAGATAAATATATCGTATTTTTAGGAAGATTTTGAAGGAAAATAATAATATTCATTAAAGTTAGGCATGAAAATAATACTTTTTGTCTCGTCGTTAAACAAATTTTTTGAAATCATTACGTGTGCTATTGTTTTGTTTTCACTGTTTGTATCGTATTATGCATTATTTAAAAATGTGTTTATTTTGTATTCTTTGCGGCAAAATGTCACGTAGTAATATTTCCGTTTGTATTGAGTCAAAAGGCAAAAAATTATCATACGAGCAATCTTTTCTACGTGTAAGATTTTTCGGTCTTTCGAAATTATGACTTACCTTACGGAGCGCAGAGTTTCTGGGCCAACTTCTGGGTGGGACCCCAGAAACAAGACCAGAGGTGGGGCTAGGTACAGCACTGTCGGCTAGAAGTAATGAAACATTATTACATCAGAACTGACTGTGTGCAACTACACCATGCCCTACTCATGCAACTATAAGGTAATTTTACTTTTAAAAGAGATTTCAGTAGAGGGAGAAAAAGAAAAGTAAAACTATGTACAAAACACAGCAGCTGATTTCCGGACGGTTATAATATAATAATATGATAGCAAACGTTTAATTTGTATCGTAGGAAAATGTTGGCTCCATAGGAAAATATATTTTGGTATCGAAGATTTTTAAACGCGGTTTTGTCCTTATTTTAAAACAGACACATATTTTTATTTGTAAAAAAAAGTTTAACGTTAATCACATTTTACTCAAACGTTTCTCTTAATTTTCCCATAACATAATGCACAAGTTACTATTGAAGTTTTTTGTATGATAACACGGGAAAGATAGGGACCATTCGTGACTCTAAACTAAACCTCTAACGGGAAACTAATGCTTCTTTGAAATAACTTACATAATTGGATGAGCGTAGCGAGCGTAGCGAGCGAAGCGAAAAACTTCAATTTCACTGACCCCTCAAAAAATTTAGCTCCAATGTTTTTTTGTGTTTTTTTTGTTTTTTTTGTTTTTTTTTTTTTTGTCTGTTTGTTCGCACGATTCCGGGCAAACGGCATAAGCGATCTTGATGAAAATTGAAGGGGACCTTTGAGATCTCTGAACTTAGACGTGCCACGTTTTTGGGTACAATCGAAGAAATATTTCTCATGAATATCGCACTTTTACGATTTTTTCCGATTTTTAGTGCGATATTTTCGTGACATTTGGGCCGATATCTGACCAAATGGGTAGGGCTACAAAGTTCATATTTTACATGGACATTAAGGTTATGGTGATGTAGTACCTTGTGAAAAAAAAAATTGAAAAAGGTAACCAGAACCCATGAAATAAACGTACTTTTACGATTTTTTCGATTTTTAGTGCGATATTTTCGTGACATTTGGGCCGATTCTGACCAAACGGGTGGGGCTACAACGTTCATATTTCACATGGACATTAAGGTTATGGTGATGTAGTACCTTTTGAAAGAAAAAGTTGAAAAAGTAAGCCAGAATCCATAGAATAAAGGTTTTGATATGAGTTTTTTGAGGTTTATAATAACAATAACAAGTAACATTTGAAACTCGACAACAATCACCTACAATGCATTCACAAAGCACTTGCAAAGGAAAAGTGGTCCCACGCAAACTAAAAACTTACAAAAAACGCTCATCCATCAACGCGGCGGGACTTTAGCGTTTTCCTAGTTTAGCAAATGAGCTTTAAGCTGCAATTATACTTTTAAGGCAATTTCAATACCTTTTTGTCGTTGTCTAGCAAATTGCAAATAATTATAAAAATCATACTAAGCCTGTTTATGACCATGAATGCTGTTATCAGCATTTGTCTTGTAATTAACACTCGCATCTCGTATGAACAATGAACTTTGCAGTTGCTAATGCAATCTAATCCCGTTTACTAAAAAATGTATGTGCATTCTGAAAACATTACCTGGTGTTTGTTCAGTGTGTTGATTAACGTCTTGGGTTCGAACCTCGGCAGGGTGACTATCTGCGCGCCTATCCTCAGCTTACTGAGTAAAACCACCACGAGGCCATAGGCGTGGAAGAATGGCAATATAGCCAGGAGACGGTCTTGGTAGCTGCCTGGAACAAAAGTTGCTAGTATGACCAGGACTCGATCCCAAGCTACAAATGTAATGTAGAGCAGCGGTAATTCTCCATACATTCTAATTATAGTCAACAGAGGTATAGGCCTCAACAGTATCGTTATGGATTATTTCTAGGGGGAGCTGGCCGACATTCATTCTCGATGACCACGGTTTGTTAAAGATTTCAGTTTTGTTGTAGTCATGAAGGAAGTTTAATGATGAGTGATTAAAAGTATTTTCTATCGCATACCGACTGAGATATCTAATGAGTAACGCTCAAGACACTCAGAAGATATCGTGTCCGATACCTGCCATCGGTAATCCGACTAAAGTTTTGAAAGTTTTCTTCAATCGTTAATGCAAATGCAATTGGATTGAGTCATTTGAAAACATCTCCTTCACAATTAATTTTCACCAAATATACCTATGTGGAGATGGGTAATTTGGTACATTCACACCTGACCCGAGATTTGTTTTACGCTGTTCGGGAATAATAGTGAATAGTACAATACATCCTTGGACAGAAGTAAATAATTAAGGGAAGTAGAGATGATGGTTTTATCCTTACAACTGTTGTGCACATACTCTTTTAAAAATTGTTATTGAATCGATGAATCAATTGGTTCAATTTGTAGTTAATACTGGTAATACTAATCGGCAACCAGCCATTCGATACATGCATAAGAGTTGTCGGAGTTAACAAGGGTGTCATAGATTTACTTCTGTTCCCTACCCGTGGTAGTTTCGATGATGTGTATCGAGGGATCTCCATGCAGCTGAGTCGCGTTAGCCACCAGGTTCCTGTGGGATAGCAACACTCCCTTGGGAAGTCCTGTAGTCCCGCTCGAGTAGGGTATGACCACGGGAGAGTGGAGCTTCGCCTTGTGTCCGGGTAGAGAGACGGCGTCCATCTTGTTTTCTGTGGAACAAACTTTTATTTATTATGTTATGGAAAAATTATTATATTATATTATAGTATAATGAAGGAGATTTAAACCATTGCTGTAAATTTGGACTTGTGAGCTTTCCCTATTGGGCAGTAGACTGGTCGATGACATGGCATGCAAACTATACGCATACAAATCTTAAATACAAAATTCTGTGGTGGTGTTCTTATGAGGAAGCATCAGTTATATAGAGAGCAATTAGTCAAATCCATGGTCAAATCCATCCAGCCATTGCATTCTGTATCCAAACGACAATAAAGCCTTCACCCTTCACCTTCCTGACAGTGAACATTTAAAAATAGATATTATATGTCCTATATAGCGTAAAAATTACTAGGAATTTAATTATTATGGGATATTATTTAAGGTTAGCTGAAGTAAAAAATAAAACAGTATTTCAAAATTTATTCTGATATAGAGAACTTCAGCCCCATCGGACTACATTGAGCTTCAAAGCAATTTAGTAAAACTCATGCATTCTATATTTGAACTGGTTGTAGCCAAACGTCTTTAGTCTTTACCCATCATCTCCCTGATGTTGATTGCTCCCGAGGGAACCTCCGAGCTCTCCAGGCCCTGTGCGGTAATGTACACAGGGGGACGGTAGCCCCCACGAGCGGCAAGAGACGCCGCCTCCATCACCTGTTGATACTTCTCGGGGAATGTCACGATCACTCGAGGGTTGGCGTTTACCATCTGTTTGGCTATCTCCTCTGGAAAAAGCAAGGCATTATTCCACAACCCATACATGCACATTTGGACAATATATAATACCACTGCATGAAAGGGTGGACCTACACCTGCTTTATCCAGGAAGATCACACTTCAAGAGAATGGAACAATGTGACCAATGTCACGATACTGGATTAAGATGGAACATCCCACGTGGGTTTTTAAAAATCTGATACTCCAAGATCGAAACTAAACACGCAGGAGTCCACACGAGTAAGACATAACATATCACATAAGAAAGTTTCAAAGCTAACAGCTAACAAGCTAACAACGCAGGTGGCAGGCAAGGCGCTATATAATAACTTATTGTGCCCTAAGATTATGGACAACCAGTCAAGCATACGGAATGATATCCGCTACATCGGTGGAATGAACCAAATGAATGAGGGTACCCTGTTTTGTTCTGGACTGGATAAAGATCGAGACATACGCCATCGCTTTTTAGAACACGATTGCTTTCTGCGTGATTGAATTTCCGAACGACGTTAGTTTTTGCAATGTCGTGAAAGTCAAATAGCTATTTTAAAAGAAACTTAATATTTAATTATCCATTTAAACTTTAAAAAGTTTGATAGTTCAAGATCATGAAAGGTGGTCCATTATCAGTGACAAGTGTACATGGCAGCTCGCAAGCTATCAACGCACCTGAGTTGTACCCAGGGTTAAAGGTTGACACCACCAAGCCGGCCTCGGTGGCTCCGAGGACGACGGCCGCGTAGTCGGGACAGTTGGGTAGGATGACACCCAACACCGACCCGGGTTCGAGTCTCATGCGGTGCAAGGAAGTGGCGAACTTGCGGCTTCTCTCGCGTAGCTGGGAGTACGTGTAGCTGCGCCCGGTTACACCGCAGATCTGAGGGGGAGGGAGAATGGAGTCAGTGGTCCAAGTTACAATTTACTCATTATTCACTAGGCCGCTTCGCGAACGCTTTTTCCAGTCGCGTTGATGGATGAGCTTTTTTAAAAATATTTTTGTCCAATGAATTACGTTTTTAAGTGGGATCTCATTACTTTTTCCATAGTTACTTGATATTACTTGTTAATTATACACCTGTAAAAGGCTTATATTAAAACCTTTATTTCTATTGAGTCTATATTGAGTGTATATTGAGAATCTTAAAAGTACGATAATCACAAGAAATACTTGATCGATTGTTCCCAAACAATGTGGCAAGTCTAAGTCCAGAGATTTTGAAGGTCCTCTCAAATTTTCATCACTATCACATTTGCCGTTTGTCCAGTAGAGCGCGAACAAACAGAAAAAAAACAACACCCGAGCTAAATTTTATGGGGGTAAGTGAAATTGAAGTCTTCGCTTTGCTCATCCAATTACCCTTGCGTTAAACGCTCGTTTGTTGACCTATACAAAACCGTTTTAATTTACTTATTTCACAAGCTTTTCATTGTTTGCTTAGCTCTCTGCAAGGTCACTTTTGGATTGTAAGAGAGTTTTTTCTAGATACGTTTAACAAGACGATAATTAATTATTCTTTCAAATAGTATTTACGATTGAAATGTGTAAACATTACAACACGTTTTTGTATTTATGTCGCGTTTATCAATAGAGATGATGAAAAAGGAAATTAGAAATATCTCGCATGTAATATGCATTTCTATCATTGGAATTTTACCTAGTCACTAGTTATCTCACGTCTTCCAGCAATGATGTTCCAATATCTTACACTAACTTTTATAAGATAAAGACTGTAGATTAGCCTCGCTTCCTAATGCCCGTAAGTCCGTTCGTCTGGTGCGTATGTCAAGTCTCACGGTAGAAACTGAACACCTCCGTTGTTGTGTTGTTGTTGTTGTTGTTGTTGTTGTTGTTACTTTGTTACTTTTGACTTTTACTTTTACTCTTTAAGTATAACTTTTTAAATGCCTATAGTTGTAAGAAATATCAATATTAAAGAACTATTGATTTTATACTAAAACAAATATTAATCCTATCGTACCTATCGTAACCGCTCTCGTTCAAACTATGGTTTTGAGGGCAGCTAACTAGAATATATCTTTTGCCTGTTAAATAAATAAATTAACAAATATTTCTTTAGCAAGGATGATACAGAATTATTTTGGTCGGGGTCAGATGGACGAGTCTAGCCTTACTCATGGGGGGTAGATAGATAGATAGATAGATAGATAGATAGATAGATAGATAGATAGATAGATAGATAGATAGATAGATAGATAGATAGATAGATAGATAGATAGATAGATAGATAGATAGATAGATAGATAGATAGATAGATAGATAGATAGATAGATAGATAGATAGATAGATAGATAGATAGATAGATAGATAGATAGATAGATAGATAGATAGATAGATAGATAGATAGATAGATAGATAGATAGATAGATAGATAGATAGATAGATAGATAGATAGATAGATAGATAGATAGATAGATAGATAGATAGATAGATAGATAGTACTTTATTTGTTGTTTAATATACATACAGAAACATGTAACCTAACAACAAAAAGGCGAGGTTCAATCCAGCACGATTGTTCTTCCACCTAAGCCATATACATATACATAGAAATTTAACATTAATTATTTAAAGACATTTTACATTTTTTACAACAAAAGATAATATACCGTACATGAAGAGAGAAGGTTATACAAAAATATAGTACATATAAATGTAGTATCCATAAAAACATGTTCTCAATGTTACACTAGCCAAGCCTTATACTTGTAATAGCAGCCTTCAATGAGGTATGTTTTAAGGTTCCTACTATAAAGGTGTGTATAGATTTAATTTAAGCGAGCGAAGCGAGCATTTCCATTTGACTCTGCCGGAAAAATTAGTCACTGGTTTTGTTTTTTTTTTGTTTGTTTGTTTTTTGTTTTTTTTTGTTTGTTTGTTTGTATGTCTCGCCATAACGTTCGAACGGAGGCTCGGATCGAGTTGAAATTTTGACCATCCGCAAGCTTCGTTCTCGATTGAATGCCATTAGTTTTGTGGCAAAATCGTTCAAAAAGTTAAAAAGTTACATTAAAGTTAATCGAAAGTTTTTTTCTAAAACTTAACGGGGACAAAATCTGAGATAGCCAAATCATTTAGAATGTCCGTCCGGTCACGAATATGTTAATTTTAGTTTGATCCGATAAGTAGTGTAGATGGAAATTACATTATAACAAAAGTAACGTTGCCATGGCAACGAAAAGACGCGCGAAGTTCTAATGCACTGCCACCTAGAAGTAATCAAAATACTTTCGAGGAAGCAGTCTATTATTTGTCACCAAAGAGTTTAAATATTTTTCCCGATGAGTCAAGGTCCTCTAGATGGCGGTGGATTTTATCCACAAAGTAAAGATTTACATACGGGTTTACCCAAATACCTTGGCAATAACAAATAATATCGGAAACATGCCCCTGTGGACAGCGAACGTCGCAAATTTTAAAATTTAAAAAAATGTGCATTGTGGGTCTAGCTATCGCACGTGCTCGCTTATCAACGCGTCCAACTGAGCGTTTCCTAGTATTTTTTATTTCATTAGGTAGGGCATTGAACATCTTTATGCTATTATTATGAGGGCTTCTCTGTGCCATACTAGTGTTGCAGCTGTTTATGTGTAGATTAGAAGCGTTTCTAGTTTGATAAGAGTGCAACATAACTATTTAGGGTGAAATTTTTTGCATTTCTTTTTACTTGCATGATACTGGTATGGATGTAGATACCTTGCAGCCTCTTAAAGATTGGTTTGCAGGATGTTCTTGGCCCTACACCTACTATGTCTCTGACTATCCTTTTTTGCTGAAGTAATACTCTATTTACTGTTGCAAAATTTCCCAGATCAGTATACCATATTTCAGAATAGAGTACACATAACCATAGTATGTTGAAAGGATAGCCTTTTGGTCACAAGATGGCGTATTTGGCGAAAGGCATAGCTTATAGATTTGAGTTTCCCACATACAACATCTATTTGACTGTTCCATTTGAGGCATTGGTCAATTTCTATACCAAGTGACTTGATAGAGATGGACAAATTTACATTGCAACTATTTTCAATACTTATTATGTTATAATTTTTGCTATGGCTGGCAGCAAATAGAATAATTTTAGTTTTATCCATATTCATTACAAGTTTATTTAATCTGAAATAATGGTCCATCTGTATCATCACCTCTTTCATCCAGCAGATTAATTCATTTATTGAATAAGCCATGAGTAGCACTGATATATCATCTGCATACATAGTGATTTTAATTATGGCGTTTATCAGATACAGACTAAAATCATTTGTAAATAAAATGTAGAATAGGGGCCCAAGCACAGAACCTCTTTTTCTATTTAAACCCGGCACCCCAACTAATAGAGATCAACACAGGATGAAAGGCTATTATTTATACTTCTTCGACAATCTGTTGAATATTAGTTTCGCTCCATATTTTGGATACTCGCTTGTTGTGAAGTTTTGATAGTTTATAGTAGTAAGAGTAAGGCTATTAATGTTTGGATGATAAATAGATTGTGCTATTATTTCTTCTTCGCACCAAAACATACGATTGCAATTGCTTGCGATGTCATTGCAAAATTCTTCTGCGGAGCTAGTGGTAATTATTGTTGGGGCCGAATGGAAAGTTAAGGTATAGATTCTTCCCTCTCTCCCCCAACCAAGTACCAGTACTCACCACGGCAGTGTGATCGGGCCACTCCCCCATCCTCTCCCAGATAAAATCAGTCAGACTCAATTCAGGAATCTCGACATCTTTGAAACGAGACTTGATGACGTTGTGTTCAGTGGCGTAGCGTCGGGTCCTTACTAATGACGTCACTGGCTTCACCCGTCTTAAGAGGGAGTCCAGCCCTCGTAGGCGCCTCGCGGTGACGCGTAGCATGGCGATCTCTGATTGGCTCTCACGTGACACCGCCGTCTCCGACCCCCTCGCTTCCTTTGAACAAAGTATTATGGTTATATTATAGTGTTCAAAGCAATGTTTAAATTGTAACTGAAAATAATATTGCTTAGTTTAGTTGGTACAAACTTGAATTGTACGTTGCTGTATATTTTATCCCGCATATAACAAACATGTGTTAAAGGACAGCCAATCCTTACTGATTTAAAATAAACAAGATCTTAAAGAAAGGCCAAGATCATGTACCCTTCTACATTTGTGCACTCTACATAAACTAGTGTTTATTTTTAAATTAATAATTACAAATTCTATTGTGCCAAGCTCTTCAAGGATGTTGTTACGGGGGGCACTGTACGTTTATGAATTAAGAATGCGCAAATGTGGAAGGGTAGATTGGCTTGGACCTTTTTTAGATCTCATTACTTTTGAGTGTGTAATGTTTGGCAAAGGCAAAGGTTGCAAAGTGTGCACAGGCAGTGGATGCGTTGTTTCTCCGCAATCATGAACTACCTGCAAAACAACTTAGTGTCATATAGATAGTCATATAGATAAAGTCTTCAATTACAATTATAAACAAAAAAATTGTGGAATGTTCACCGTACCGATGTGACCCTCTTCAGGCAACTACGTATCGTCGTATAGGTTATAACGGTGTTAGGGCAATTGTGAATGAAAAACCTCCTCCCACCCTCCACCACCCCTATACCCTAGCCAGGAATCAGGATTGCCTGTGGCGGGAATCGAACCTGCGACCTCCGAACTAAAAATCTCACTCGTTACCCATGAGCTAAAACCTATACGTCGGTATTGTCGGTATGCACATCTGTACGGCTACACTACGTAGTATTCTAACAACCCACACTTCAGAAATCGTATTTTTGTTTTTTCCAAATCTCTACTTACCTGTTTACCTGTATATTAACGTTGACTGTCGTTTCAGTGACGGCAACCTCACAAAATGTACATTTTAATATCCAGCTAGTTGTGCTTGGCTAAATACAGCGGTCCACATGTAACGATGGCCATGAAACACTGAAGTGAGAGGCAATGATACCAGCTGTTGAAACGGCAACATCATGTGACATAACTTCACTCACGTGACCTCTTGCCGAAACGCTGGTGGTCCTAGGAATAACAACTTAGGCGGCATGTTTATAGCATGTCTGTTTCTGCTCTGTTGGCTGCTGCCGCAGGCCTAGCGTTAGTAAACATTGGGGCAGGGTTCACCTTTAAATAATGCTACACATCATTGATTGATTTTAAATAAACGATTTTTATTCAAAAAAATGAACAAAATAAATAAATTTAAAAATTAAATGTCAATAACGATTTTTGTGTATTCCCTCTCCGTTACAGAACTGTCATTCTTCGATTATGTTCGTATTTCGAAATTGTATAGGATGGCTGATATCGCTTTTTTTTTTTTTTTAACCTCATCATTTTTCATTCGAACCTAAAATTCGCTAATAAATAAATAAATAAATAAATAAACAAATTTAAATTTCGGTAGCTTAGGGATAAAGCACTCGACCGGTAAATCGGGAGACCGGGGCTCGATACCCCGCTGAGACGGATTTTTAATTTCTGCATTGATTTACATAAAATCAATTACACCTTCGGGAGTGTTTCCCGATCAATGAAATGGAGAAATAAATCCTCGCTCATACCTGTGTTAGGTAGGGTAATGACATTAAACATCGTGCTTAGATTATCAGTATAAAGGCAGCAGAATCGTTGTGGTACTGTTCCAATCTATTCTGATCTACAATGCACCAACAATCCAGATGTTTTGAAGCTAACTGTCCCGGTTGCTTAAGGGTAAAGCACTCGACCGGCAATCGGGAGACCGGTGTTTGATACCCCTCTGAGGTGGATTTTGTAATTTCTGGATAAAAATAAATTCGTATTTAGAGTCCACCCACTCAGTCAATAACTGATTTTCAGTGGGTAATAAAAAGTATACAGGTGTAAGTATTACTCCATGTCACAGTGGGGTAGGTCGTGATTTATAATTTAGATAGTGGAACAAAATATTGATAATGCGGTCTGTGACTTTGTTTACGATTAGATAAATGATCGGACAACACTTTTATGCAAATACTCGACAACTTGCATTCCACTCCAGCAAATAGTGTCTCGTGTGAAGCATTTTAACCGTATGTCTTTCAAGGGTTTCCTCTTCGGAACACTTGTAAGTTGCAATATTCCTATTCTGACTATTAATGAGCTTTCATTAAATTATGCATAATTTACACCAGGCAACTTGAACGTCTAGCCTGTTGAACTATTTCCGTCATCAGGTTATTTTGAAAAACAATAAATAAATAGAAAAAAATAAAAGGATATAGCCTTTTTGTTTTATCACCTTCATTTTAACAACTTTCATATGTAAAAAATGTGAAATCTTTATCTACCTTGGCTATTGTCTTTGTTTGTTTTGATGTTTTTGATAATATGATTTTAAGTTTTTCAAAATAACCTGATGACGAAAATAGTTTTTATCAATATTTCTGAAACGTTGTTTTTATTGTAAAATAAACATTTGCTATCCACTAAAAGGTTTAATATATTGTAAAATGAACTCTTCTGACTTTAAAACTAAAATAATTGTTTGATAGATTTACCCCCTATCTCTCTTCGGTGACATGAGCTTACGGCCACGTGTCTGTCTAGCCTTACCTTGTGCCACGCTGCGCGATGAGCGATCAGCCGACGCGTCTGAAGTCGATCTCGTCCAAACACCGACTGAGAACGGTAGCGTGTATTTTCGTTCGTTTACTGTCGGCCTTGGTGTTCCTAGCTTCGTTCAGATGATAACATGCTACTATGGTTTCCTCTCCTACATTGCCAAGCGCAGAGTCCAAGGATGCGCACGCAAACTGTTATATTTTGTCGGTAAAGTAGATCTCTTTTTTATCCTCAAAGCTACGACACGTAAATTATTATATAGTGGAGGTCCACGGATCAAAATCGTCGTTGAAAATCCTGACTGAATGACCAATGTTGAACGTAGTTTCAATATTTACGTCGTGCGTAACTTACAAGAAGTTATTTAAACAATCGGAGTAGTTGTAAGTTTTTATCTAAATAATAAAAAGTGTTCGCAGTATCTATGCGGTATATTCTCTTCGATAATCTCCTACAAAAAAAAAATCTAATTCATTTATGTTTGCTAAAAAAGTTCTTGCTGTAGAAATCTTTTAATTCCCTTGATGCATTTCTGAACCCCTCCCCTAAAGTTTCGTAAATATGTATTCATAATAACAATCCGTAGCCCTATTTTAAGTTAATATTTTGTATTACGTGTTTCATTTTTATTGCTTGTACTGTATAATATTATCCTGATTGTATATCATGTATATATACACCATGCACTACCACGTAGGCCTACAATACAAATAAAATACATTTATTTTGTAACAATGAGTTTTATACTAACACAAAATGTATAACACAAACTAGGCAAACGACCTCTCGGATCTTGATGATATTTTCAGTACTACTTCGAAATTTCTGAACTTAGACGTGCCACATTTTAGGTAAAATCGGAGAAATATTTCCCATGAACACTGCTCTTATAAAATAAATTTAAAAATCATAAGATTTTTTCACTTATTTTGTTCTCTTCCCACCGGACTAACGGCTACTTCGATTTCGATGAAAATTTGAGCAAACCTTCGAAATCTCTGAACTTATGCATTCCTGGTTTTTACAGAAGAAATTTCCTGTTGAAAATAACACTTATGATTTTTTTTAATGAAGGAAATAAGAATGCATAAATATAGACCAAATACGCTCATCGATCAACGCGACTATAAAAAGCGTTAGCGAAGTGGCCAAATAAATATAGCTAGAAGGGTGTTATTACTATTTGAAATTATAACAGCAGTACAGACCCTCACCTTGGCTGATGTGGACTCTTCATGTGGTGATGTTCACATTTAAAAGAGAAAGTTGTGTTTTTAAGTGAGAGTAGAATCTTTGATTTGCAATAAAAATAACAGTCAAAACTTTTAAAGCAAAGATGCTTATAAAGCTTCAGAATATACACAGTTTCTTCGCCCTCTTTATAATATAACATCCCAACCAACATAATATTATACACTTCATTTTTCTCATCGCGTGCTTAAACTCAGTGAATAAAATCTATTGAAATGTAAATAACAGCTTTCCTTTAATACTACCTTGTATTGCAATATATATATTTGTAACGTTATATAATGTCTCTTAGTTAATTAATGTATTTACAAAAGGGGTTTGTACATTCTTCGTCACATGGGCACAAAAGAATGTCTGCCTTCACGATTCTTTTGTGTTTACTCTAGACGGTAGACACGACAGTAATCAAATGCTAAATTTGATTATGTTTGATATATTTACCGCAGAAGCCTGTATCCATATCTAAACAAATATTAATACCTGTGAAACCACACCCCGCCCAGTTCCAAGCAAATTATCATCTTCACGTCTAAGGGTACTCACAAGTAATCAGCTGCACGTCAATGCAAGTTCAAATTAAAATGGATTATAATTTATTTGTGGAAAGCTTGCCCAGGGTGAAATTCTTGCCCCTCTTCAGGTGTGCGTATAGATAAGACAATTGTGAAGGGTTGTCCGAGGGCTGTTTAAGTGGACACACTCCCTTGCATTCGCATTAACGACCGAGGATAACCTCAGAAAAAACCTTCAGTCACGATTGCCGGTCTCGACGGGATTTGAACCCGGCACATCGCGAATCAGAGTCGCGCGCTTAACGCTCGAGCCAACACAGTCAAATTGAATTTTAATTACTATTTACGACGTTATAGTTCTATGTTACCCTTGCATTCTGCTGAGAACCTCCGACAACTGCGATAACGTACCACTTTGGACACTCAGTCACATAATGTTTAAATTCCGATAATTGTTTTTATTTTGTAAACGATTATGGTTCCCAAAATAATTTACTAAGTTTTATTCAATTTGTTACTAGTATTGAGTAGGATGTGAAGTGTTTATATTATGTTTAATCATTAGACGTAAGACCCCGTATAAATCAATCAATAGAAGTGTCAACCTACAATTAATTATTGCAATTAAATTAAATACATCAATATTAAACCATGATGTGTAAACGGCGACTTTTTCTGCGTTTTCACAACTTAGCGCGCAATAAATGTTAAGAATGAACCCAGCTGAAAATCAGTCCTCGTTACTGAAAGTATGCACTGTAAATATAGATATATTTATTCGTAAAGTAATTCACTTCAACTTTTGTATGAATTCTAGATTGTAGTAACCATAAAGGCATTAAATCACAATGGATGAAGTATTTTTTTAATACAAGAAGGTGTACAAAAAATAAGAATGCCGGACATTTTGGCAACCTTGGATGAGGCCTATACCTATACAACGGTTTGTTTTGACGCGCGCCTGGGGGCATGTGACGCGGGTGGATGGGGACCTACTGAGTTGACCGAGCCGGCCGGGCGAGGGTAGACACTCGGTTAGAACATGTGTTGTATTTAGTAAAAGTAAGGGGTTGACATTCTGTGTGGATGGAGTGTTCGCAGATTTGTTCTAGCACAGTGACAGCTCAACAAGTGTTTTATGTACTAATTTAATTAATGTGATAGTGAATAGCATTACAAGGTTTGTCGAGATATGTGAAGAGTACGGATGGCTCAGTGACTTCAGTTAACAAACATGCCTATATAGTTGAAGTGTGGATTTTGTCTTCTTTTAGGTTCTAGTAGTTTTTAAAGTTAAGTTAGTGATACGTGTGTCATACAAAGAGACGGCAAACATACCGAATAATTATTAGTTTTATAAATAATTACAGTGACTACAGTTAACAAACATAGTTGGACGTGTGGATTTTGTCTACTTTTAGGTTCTAAGTTGTTTTTTAAGTTCGTGATAAATGAGTCATACAAAGAGACGGCAAACATACTGAATAATTCTTAGTTTTATAAATAATTAATGTGTGACGCGTGAGTGTTTAAATGTGGATGTATTGGACAACAAAATCAAAATCAGGTTTATGATACAGAAATGTGGTTTTCATATAATTCCGTGGGTTAAAATCGTGTTACAAATGTATACACTGTTCTAATCCTTACAATGATAAAGAAATCATTAAAGTCAAATCACTTTTAGTCAAAGAGTCCACAGTACTCCCGTATGCGACTTGAAATCCTTTAGATATATCGTTGTTCTTTACACGTGGAGAGTAACAAAAACTGTTGCCTAGCAGTGTTGAGAGAATGAATGTTAATAATATGCTCGAACCCATCATGGATAGTAATACAATCGAAATTAGCACGCAAATTTTTGATTTTTTCCGATTCGTGACAATATAAGCACTCTGTGTCGGTATCCATTGATGTACATTCATTACAACTACACCATTTAAGATCACCTTTCCTGCCACTAAACTGTTTTATCCAGGCTTCTTTTTCTTTATTTTTCTTTAGATTTTTCCTCTGTTCACTTTCTGTGTATGAAGGCTCGAAAATGAAGGGAGCTAATCCTAACACCCTGTACATAGAACAAACACTTTTCAACTGACCCGTCCTGTGCCCGATGGTATTGAATGGGCGGGCAGTGAGCGCGGCCGCATTTACTCGAGTCGATCGGTAGCGAAGCTCTGTAGCCATCCAGCTACCACGGGTGGTGACGTCACGCACCATACAATTTCCACAATATTGGTCTTACCATGTTTAAATATTGACCGATTTAATTCATTTTTTTTCTAAATTTTTTAAAATAAATTTAGTTTTAACATAATTAAGCAACAAGTCAATGTGTATAGTATGTTTTCATCAAAGAACACTTTAATGGATAAAACAACGTTTCGGGAAATTTTAAGTTTATCTTGTAATTTAGTGATTAAAACACAAACATTGGCCCATTATTATTTAAATCTTCCTGAAAAAACACATTATAACAAACAGCTCTCAATGAAATTGTGTAATGGTATTTTCTAACATTTTGAAACAAAACCTGCATTTGTATGTTTTTTACGATCGTACCGTGTTAGAATGATTTACAGGACAATAACTTTAAAAAGAAATATAGTTACATATCACTTTATTACCAACATTTCAAGTTAAATTTTACACATACAGTGTTTATACAAAAATTCACAAATTTACAAACATTTTATTTAACATTTTAATAAAACAATACACACCTGTTGCACGCAGTTAGTTTTGAAGTTTGAGGTTTGAGGTTTATTAGTACTTGGGTATACTAATGACAGCCTACATCTTTGAATGGTGTTTTCTACAATTGGAGCAATGCAATGTTGCTTGTTTTTGCAATTTGCTGGTGGTAAATAAATTATTTCCATTTTCCACGGTTGTTATTATAACCCCTGACTAAACTCATCGCACTGCTAGTCAACTGGTGTTGAATCATTAGTTTTTCTCGCATGATGACGTATCCAAACCTTCGAGCAGAAGTTGCTTTTCTTTATGTTCAATTTTGTTTTAAAAATGGCATATTAAACAAATCTATAAAAATGCATTTCCTTTGTTGAAGTTTAAAATTTGGTTTGGACATGGTAGTCATAATATGACGATTTTTTGATTTTCCCATCATCCACTAACCGGCCAAGATTAAAATTTAAAACATCCCGTGGGAAACCAAACCCGGGTTGCAACGCATGCCCCTACTTCAAACGTCAAACTTGGTACAGGAATTTAAGAATTGGAGATTAATTGCGACGAGGGGAATTTCCGAGGACAATTTTAAGAGCACTCAATCCCTTGCAACGTCTTCGAAATCTCTTAACTTGGCTATGTAAAGATATGGGGTACATCGAAGAAATATTTCTCATTCAAATCGTATATTATTTCGATTGTAGAATGTGGGAATGCAGTTTCGGAGATAGTCCAAATACGCTCATCCATCAACGCGACTTTAAGAAGTGTTTGCGAAGTTACCTAGTAATTATTATAAACAGTGACAATATAGAAACGTGTGAAGGGCGATCAAACATTCGATATTGAGGAAGCTTCTTACTATTGGAAGACGTGGACTTGAAAAACACCTTAACAGTTAATAGTTTCCGTGGAAGGACTAGGCCTACGTCCGTAACCCGTAACTTTATCACACCCATTAGATATGTTTTTTAAAAAATGTGGTTGTGGGATTATTACATCTATATTTTAGTTATATTTATCAAAATATAATTTTGTAAATGTGTTTGAAAAGCTATCAAAAACTACTTTGAACAAATTACTAGTTCTTTTAGAATCTTGATGACAAGAATGCAGATAACAGACTGTTTTTGAATTCAAATAATAAAAATTGTAGTAATATACAATATCGAAATAAAAACCTTCGTCCACTTTAAAATAATATGTTTAACTTAATAGAACTAATATTGTTAACGAGTATTGTCCAGTGCTGTACATTGTATACATAATACGTTCTTCCTAAGTAGATCATCTGTGTGCGTTGTAGATGTCTACGATTTTAAGTTAAGTCTTTGACTTTTCTGAAACAATAAAGTATATTCATTCAGTCACCTATCATGTTGTCCTTCGTACTTCGCACATGCATTGTATTAGTGATTTATCGTATCACTTTACAATACGTCGGAGGACTGGCATACGATTATATCAACACTGTGTCAGATCATTTATGCATTCACCGGTCATTGTTATCGTATTAATAGCCTTCGTTCACATGTTCACAACCCATTTTACATTTACTCTCCTCCTCTAGATTTTCTAGCGGTGGTTCACTGAGCTTGATGGTGAATTAAGATTCTTAATTTGCACATATCCTTGAGCTTGTATAGGTGATCCTTGAAAGATTCAAAACCAATCACTTTGATATGATACAATGATCACAATTCTCAGTCTCAACTCAAAAAGTTCACTTTTCACTTACAGAGACTCACTTGAATACCTCACACTTCGATCACATCCCTGTTAAATATTTCGACTACAAGTCTGATGGCACAATGGTTGAAGTGAGGAGGCTTCAGTTAAAAGAAAATTATAGAAGGAAGTTGATTTATGCCAATCTTCCACCTACATTGCATTATCTTTGAACATGTTCTTGTGTGGAAATTTTTCCACATATCCATTTCCGTCCAAAGTATCCACTTTGGAGTCACAATTAGTAAATAAAATCAACCGTAAAATGTAAATCAACCATTCCTTCGATATGATTAAATTACAATTTAATCGTTTAGGAGTTGCTTGCTTAGTACGAGAGTAAATGGGCAAGATTGGGCTTACTTGCAGAGGGAAGGGCCTTTTGAAGCGTAACGTTTTTATTGACTTTACCGTCATAATTTATGATATAAACTGTTATAAAGACGAAGTAGGAAGTATCACGAAGTAAAGTGTTCGAACACGAGCCAGCATTCAGCCAGTATGCTCACTATTAGTAATGGAAGACGTCAAGCAACTGTTCTCGCCGGTACTCGAGCTGTAGATCGGCTGATACCGGGCATACACTTGAAACAAATTCAGTTTACCTGTAAACATTATCTGTTTCTTTCTGAAGACCTCGCAGACAACCACATGTTGTCTTTATGCTTCTCGTAAGCATTCACTTCCCTTCCACCTCCTTCTTGACTTGCTCTCTGAGGTCTTTGCGCAGTATCTTTCCCGCCTGGCTCTTTGCAATGCTCGCGACGAAACGCACCTCGGCCAGATGTTTGTGTTCGGACAGCTGTTTAGCGATGAACTTCTTGATCTCGTCTCCGAGCTGCGCAGATCCCAGTGCGTCGGTACCTTTGGGCACGATGAAGGCGATAGGGACTTCACCGCAGCGAGCGTCGGGCCTACCAATCACAGCAGCGTCGGCGACTTTCGGGTGACTCCGGAGGATCTCCTCCAGTTCGGCGGGGGCAACCTGACGAACAGAAACATTTTTGTTAGCAGGAATACAGAACGAACTTGTTACTGTATGGTGCCTTTTGGCTAGACAAGAGAATCCTAGCAAAGTAAGACATTCCGATGTCCTGTAATAACAGTTCCTTTAACTTAGCGCAAGCAGTATGCTGAGCAAACACACTTTTCTCTAACATTGGCAAGATATTTTGTGGTGTCGTACCAGTACTTTTAACTCCCTGAGGTATCTTTACGAAATAAGCATTTTAATTGATTTGGAATATAATAACCCTTCAGCAACATATTGTCAAAGGTCTATCGCGATAACGTTCAATCCTGCATGGCTCAAACAATTTTCCCCCTCAGCTTTATAAGGAAAACCGATGTACGGAAACGTGTCCAGTATACTTTGTAAAGACAATCCTTTATGCACGGCTATATCTCAGACAACAATGTGCGTGACGTCATGACGAGTTCTTACCTGGAATCCCTTGACCTTGATCAGTTCCTTGAGTCGTTCAACGATGAAGAAGTCCTGGTCCTCGTCATAGTATCCAAGGTCACCGGTGTGCATCCATCCCTCTTGGTCGATCATCTCGGCCGTGGCCTTGGGGTTGTTGTGGTATCCCAGCATCACCTGAAACAAAACCACAGAGATGACTTGGGAATCAAATATATAATGCCCGAGTACCTGTTTATACTGGTGTGCAATTGAATAATATTTTTGCACAAAACATTAATTTTGGTACTTTGAAACGCAAGTAAAACGGTGCGAGAGTGTCTGAATATTACATTTTAAGTTACAATTAAACGCCAAACAAACGTCATTCTTAAAAAAAGGGGGTTGAAGATATTCAAACACCGTTTGAAACAATGTAACCATAGCCATGACGTTATGTGAGAAAACAAACTGATGTTCGATTAATATGAATTAGTAAACAGGACTTACATCGTTTTAGATGGCTCGCACAAATGTTAGACTACTGCATTGTGCATGAGGTTATTCTTTTTACTAAGTTGTCACTGTCGGTTAAAAAATTGTCGTTTGTGTTAGTTTACCGCCGGGATACCCGAAATATCCATGTTTACTTAGTATGGAATAAAAAAGCCGAAGCAGTGACATATGTACGAGGTTGGTTTGCCTTAAAGGTGGGAGATGATTACAAGGGTATAACATACCCCTCATATGCAAGTGAAGATAAGTACCCACCTGCGGTCCCTTGGCGCAAACCTCCCCCACTTTGCCAGGGCCGAGCGCCTTCCCCGTCTCTGTGTCGACTATCTTGGCCATGGTGCTAGGGATGATTTTACCAACGGACGCGAGTTTCTTACATCCGATCTCGGTGAAGAAAACTACCGGTGAGGACTCTGTCAGGCCGTATCCTGAAAGAATCGGAAGTTCATTCAATCCAAGATGATATCATTTCTCAAGAGAAGTTCTCAGTATTGAATGTACCAACGTGGATATTATGGCAGTATAAGGCTATTGGGATGTTTCTCTCTTCCCTATCTCTATTCCCTCCCATGTTTCCCACACTTTTCTTGAAATTGACACTATTCTCCAGCTCACATTCTACCTTCCACAAATTAGCCACCTTTCGGCGCCCTCTTTCTGTAATCTCTCTGCATTCTTCACCACCCTTCTACTCCCATTTTTACTCTTCATTCTTCTCACCTTCACGTCCTACCCTTTACCCAGCTAATATTATCTCAACTTGCACAAATCGATCACCGTTCAACGCCCTCTTTTAAGAATTTAGTGTGCTCTATTCTCCCTCCCTATCCCACCCCACGCGTTATCTCAACTTGAATGGAACTTACACAATTCTGCATCTTACTCTTCCCCTATCTCCAAATTCCCTCCACAGTTTCCCCTCACCTTGCACAAATTGCATATGTATGTGTCCCTTTTTTTCCCCCCTCTATTCCCTCCCATGCCCCCCTTACTATTCTTGAAATTACCACTGTTCATCAGCTCATATTCCCTCACCTTGCACAAATTGAACACCCTTCGGCGCCCTCTTAAGGAATCTCTCCGCGTCCTTCTCTCCAATCGGCGCCGCTCCCGACACCACGAACCGACAATGCGCGAGGTGTTCCGAAGTGACGGTTGGACTCGCTCCCAGGAACAAGATGAGTGGCGGTACTAGATACAAAATGGACGCCTGAAAGAGAGAAACGGTGGATTAATCATTGCTCTAACCCCCACCTGCACAAGATAATCGGGATAGCTGATATTACTCGAAGTAGAGTACCACTCACTGATCCATATTTTTACTAACCTGGTGTGTCATCAAGGTACTTCAATTGTTGAGTAGAACTTCAATTACCGTTGATATGAACTTGGAATTTAATTTACCAACGTGAAAAGCTTCTAAATCCCCGGAGAGTTAAATTGTTTCCCTAAACTCAGACACCTATATACCAATACTGTCGACATATCAATTTGTTGCGGTCGCTACTTTGGCCTGATGGTTTTTCCAAATTTCTATGCAAACAATGTTTTGTTTGAATATAACACTCACATGTTTAATGCATTTTTTAAAATTTAAATTGAAGTTGTTATAAAATCTCACACTCATAAGTGATAATGTGGAACACCTTGATCTTGTCTACAAATGTATTGGCAAATAAATTTGGCATATAAATCAGGTGGTAGAGCTTGTGTGCAGACACGGTCTATCTTCCTAAGGGAGTTATAGTCTAACCTTGTGGTTCAACAACGTATCAAGGAAGGCGGTAGCCTCGAACTTTGGCAAGGTGACGATCTTGATGCCCAGCTGAAGTTTTCCCAGTAGCGTTCCCATCAGGCCGTAAATGTGGAAGAACGGCAGTACGGCAGGGATAACATCCTGTTGTGTCTCTATGGCAACAAGATAAACACGTTTTGAGAACATCCTCATTTGCGTTCATAGCAACAACATAGTAACACCTTCTTTCAATTTGATAGCAACACAAAAGTCTATCAGAATCGAATCGTTTTAATGTTTCTTCATCTCTAATGCAAATACAACAACACTCGTGACTATCATCTTTCCATGAATAGCAACTCATTAAAATAAATTCCATAAACATTTTTCGGCCATAACATTTGATCTAAAACAATAGCGACATGTTAATATCTAACATCTTACTCAGTCTCTGTTCCAAGCAATAACATGAAAAAGTGGAATTGGTTATTGATTTTTGGTCTTTCACTTCACATTACTCAAATCCCAAAGAGTGTCATAAGAAAACTCACTTGTCGTAAGTAAGGAGATCCCAAAAGCTGGCGTGTCGTGCATCTGAACACAGTTTGATACGAGGTTCCTATGGGATAACCTCACTCCCTTGGGAAGTCCTGTGGTCCCACTCGAGTAGGGTATTACAGCCACATCTTCTGCGTCCACCGATGGTGCTTTAAAGCTGCTCACATCCACAGTTGGTGCTGCAACAGTAGGACACGAGTTATTAAAATGCGATTTAGTTGTAGGTTAAGAAGTTAGGTTAGAACCAAATAATATTGGATTGATTGACAGATTATAATGTTCCAATTAGAAACCATTTTAATTCTATGTTTAAAGATTGACTCTTGGAAGCCAGTGAGCCTCAATTTCTTATGCCGCCTATTGATGTTGAATTACAATACCCCAATGATCTGTGCGGCAAAATACATAAACATATACTTCAAACCTAATTAATTTATTATCCATGAAATTCGTTAGAACCCTACTTGAGCTGGAGTTCCACGAGATATCTACGGTAGCTATGACGTTAACTTTTAGTAACTGACGCCAATTATTCTTACGTTATCGAACAAAATGTGGATGCTCTTCAGACTGAACCAACATAAGGAAACACAACTTACAAGAGCAATGGCGTCAAATCAATAGGTTTTGCTATGTTTAGCTGCAATAAGGGCAAAACCAAACCAAGAATCTAAAGGAGATATACTTTTCATTTTAAAAAGTAGTGTTTGGAATAAAATATTTATGATTAAATGTACTGTAGAAATAATTAAAAACAAAAGATTAAACGAACATTGCTAAAATAAAATTGGCACCCAACGTGGGGCAGTTTTAGTTGTCGGTAGTTTGTCGGTAGTTTATAAAATAAACGAATAACATAGATCTAAAATAAAATATAATACCATGATAACAATAATTAATATTAAAACTACATAAATTAGCACACAAATAAATATGAAGCTACTACAAATCTTTATGAAATCAACTAACAATACAATTAAAAGTTTTACACACATTAAGCTGGCCATAAGTGCCAAAGTTCTAGTTGAGTAAAATTTGTACTTAAAAATAAAATACTTGGTCATGGGTTGTTGAAGTACTAACCCAGCATGTCCTCTAAGCTGATCGCTCCTTTAGGCACCTCGCTGCTCGTCACACTCTGAGCCACAACGAACACGGGTTTCTTGTAGCCCTCAGCCTCGCCTAATCTCGCCGCCTCCACAACATCAGCGTAGTTCTCTGGTAGACAGATGATCAGTCGGGGGTTCGCGTCCACCAGCTGTTTGCTGATCTCGGCTAGGGAGAGAGAAGATACTTTTAAGAGAATTCACGATCATGCTTGTAAACAAAATATATATTTTAGCCGATCCGCTCGGTTCAACTTTTAATACAAGGTCGTAAAGCGAATATGAGTGATTTAAGGCTATTCCACCGCGTTTTTCTATTTTCCAAAATATGCTACTAAGTCAAAATATAGTGAATGGCTTTGAAACATGGCTATTTTAGAAAATCAAAAATATTTTTTCCAAATTTTTCTGATCCGGTACACGGCCAATATAGCCACCTCAAAATAATTTCAAACTTCAATTCGCCAGGGCACACCATTCAACGTAGGGTGTTGTGCTTTTGTGACATTAATTTTTAACTGTTTTTCTATGGACTGACTGAGAGAAAACAGATTTATTTTAACAATTGTCTTTCCTGCGAATTTTTTCGTTTGGCGGTACAAATCGGTAAAAAATACCGCCAAACGAAAAAATTCGCTGGAAAGACAATTGTTAAAATAAATCTGTTTTCTCTCAGTCAGTCCATAGAAAAACAGTTAAAAATTAATGTCACAAAAGCACAACACCGTACGTTGAATGGTGTGCCCTGGCGAATTGAAGTTTGAAATTATTTTGAGGTGGCTATATTGGCCGTGTACCGGATCAGAAAAATTTGGAAAAAATATTTTTGATTTTCTAAAATAGCCATGTTTCAAAGCCATTCACTATATTTTAACTTAGTAGCATATTTTGGAAAATAGAAAAACGCGGTGGAATAGCCTTAAGATATAATTTTGATGCTTTCGGCATGGGTAAGGGAAATGTGGCCAACCATTGGGCCCGCACTCTACATCGAGACGGTTATTTAAAATACTGATATATGGTTTTCAATACCTTACGTTCAACGACGCAAACTCTTTCTCATTACATGTACATACATACATACAGCAACGAAGCCTATAATAAATTCAATTTTCTGAATCGGCCTTGTTGATTCTGGCGTTGATCCGCGGGTGTTCGCACTGTCCATACCACTGATTGCTATATTTCCTATTAAAAATATCGATCTTTGGTTGGTTATCGCTCACTCGTCGATTGCGTCGGGGCCTACAGGGTTGACTTGGTCGCTTTGATTTACTGTCCCCCACTGAAAATCAGTTATATAACTGAGTGGGTAGACTCTAAATACAATTTATTTATTTTATTTATTTATTTATTTATAACATCCTAATAATGTTTCTCTATGTTTGTGAGTGAGATGCAAATTTCCCCCACAGTCTAAGCAGAGACGCCTTTGTAACCTCTAGTGTCGTGTTTACCATGCTCATCTAGCTGTGGACGTGTTGCGACACATATCAATGAGAGTAAAGGAGACAGCTCATGAATAATTATGCAAACACTTCTCTTCCTCTCCTCAACACCTTATTAGTAACCAACCACATGCACGAGTTTCCGCTACGAACTACGTCATCGGTCGGTCACTTATTAAGTTATTATCACGCGCAAAACTTATGACTCGCATCTGTACTTATTCAATTTATTTAATTTAAGGAAAATGTTGAAGGATAAACTTCTGGATAAAATTCGCTATATATTAACTGTTTAACTAATATTGTTACGGCCTGGTTTAATGCAAACATGCTCCAGGCAGACATTCGTGTTCCAGCTAGGATTGCCGTTGGTGGGACTCGAATTGGGATGTCTCTTATCTGACGTTATCTTCCTATTTGTGTCATCGTAATAAATAGCGTTATAGATAACTTTACTAGGTCATTATCATTGTCTTTCGCTTCTACATCCGCTTAATTTATGTCCTAACAAGTAGCAACTTTTTGTAAAAATTATCATCAGCAAAAAACCTACTAAAATTTGATCTTAATTTTGGCACGATTCGATCATCAAATGGCTTCCTCTCTCCCACTCTATCTCATCTACAAACATCAGAGACATCATGGAAGGTTATAATCAAATTCATGATTTATATTTTCCAAAATGTCATAGGAATGCTGACAAATAACAAATGCACCGAAAATGTTTAAACTTACCAGCTGCTTTTGCGCGATCTAAACTTTTTTACACCTTTTTAACAAAATGAGATGAATGATCGTGTAAAATTTATATATGTATGCACTAAAATAATTTAATTTTAAGTGTCTTCAATGCTTATTTATCCTAATAATTGTATGCTTCATCCAAATTTGTTGTCAAAATTTGTACTTAGTACAATACTAGGTTGGATGGAAGATAAGGTCGAGCTGGCCTTAATCTTGCCTAGAAAAAAATACGGTTCTCTCTCTCTCTCTCTCTCTCTCTCTCTCTCTCTCTCTCTCTCTCCAACGCCTGACGAGCAGCTTGGTATTTTGACAGCACTAATGCACAGCAAGTTTTCGGTCCGGTAAAGTCATCAACCTCCCGTGTCCAGCAAGGCGAAGTGGTAATATCGTTGACTATAAAACTAAATCACCGCGTCGGAGTGCAGTCGTAGAGCTTTACACACTCAATGTGAACGGCCTTATAAAACGGATGGTCTATGTTCACTTTATGGGCATTAGCTTCGATCTAATCAGACTACGCCCCACGTTCAAACAACGCGCACATTGAATTGCTAACAAATTTGCAAAAGTGGTTATAGAGTTACGAAGAAGAGGTTGAGAAAAAACAAGATAGAAAGAGAGAGAGTATTGGCAAAAAACTATCGAGGGTATTAAAAAAACAAAACGTTATTCGTTTTTGTCAATGTGGCGATGTTATCGAGACATTGTACTCAGAGCATTTTGTTCTGAATGAGCAGTAGACTCATGGAAGGAAACAAGAATGATTCATTTTCACTACACTGTCATGAAGAAAATGCTGAAGTTTTTTTTTCATATGCCTTTTACTTTTATTTACAGTGTTTGTCAGCGCCGGCTAAACCGATACTCTTCATCCTTTGAAATTAATGGAGTGAAATCTCTAAATTTAATGACTGCCTAAAATAATTTAATTCGGGAATTTTTTCTCATAATCAATTTGTATGTTCATTTTGTTTCAAAAATTTGTGTTAAATACTAGTTATGAATGATAGTCAACTGGTTTTCACCAGAACCTGAATTAAATAAGTTATTCTCTTGCTTCTGCTCATCGATAATTATTCTCTGAATCGAACGCTTGACGGGCTTTGGTATTTTTTAAACATTTTATTTCACACACGTTTCGTCCTGCAAACATTACTTTCTGTTGTTTTCACAGGAAGTTAATTCTTGAACTTAAATAAATCACGTTCGAATTTGCAGCGTAAGACTAATACTCATGTGAAAGCTTAATATCGATTTTTTCCTTTTTAGAATTAGCATTCGATCTAAAAATAAGCCCCTTTTTAATATACGCAATTAATATAAAAAAATTTAATTGTTTATAAGTATTAAAAAGAGTCTTAGACTAAAAAGATAAGAAAAGATATTGGAAAAAAACATGCGTTAAACAAACGTTATTCAATTTGCCAATGCTCATTTAATCGGAGATATTGGATTAAAGCGTAGAGATTTATTTTTAATATTTTACACTTTCATTTTAAATTCAGTCATCCATCTTTCAAACACCCTTAAACCCCTTGGGATGTGAAAGGATTTAAATTAAAGTTCCCCACAATAAGTAGTTTATAATAATGTAATTTTCATGTAATACGAAAACAGACAATTGTTTTTTTCTTTTTCTTTTGATCAAGGTCGTAAAGTAGGCCTAACAATTGTGAAATAGTTATTTGAAAAACCGGGACAAAAGACAGTAAAACCTCGACTGTTCTATGAACGGGACTAATCGCCACCATGTAAATATTACCTGGTGTGTATCCCGGGTTGACTGTGGTGACGACCAGCCCCGCCTCGCTGGTCCCCAGCACCGCCACGGCGTAGTCCGGGGTGTTGGGCAGGACCACACCCAGGACGGTCCCTGGTTCGAGTCCCATGCGGTGCAGCGAGCTGGCGAAGCGGCGACACCTCTCTCGCAGCTCGCGGTATGTGTAGCCTCGCCCGGTGATGCCGCATACCTGGGGGTTAGAACAACACTTTGTAATTCGGGAGGTCCAGGGTTCAAATCCCGTCGAGACCGGCAATCCTGACTGAAGTTTTTTTCCGTGGTTTTCCTCGGTCGTTAATGCGAGTGCAAGGGATTGAGTCCTCTTAAACAGCCCTCGGACATCCCTTCACTATTGTCCTATCCGCAACATGCCTAGTTAGACACCTGAAGAGGGGCATGAATTGCACCCTGGGCAGGCTTCCTACAAAAATTATTATTACTTTTTGGATGAGCGAAGCGAAGACTTCAATTTCACTGACCCCCAAAAAATTTAGCTCGGGTGTTTTTTTTTTTTCTGTCTGTTTGTTAGCTAACTACCAGGCAAACGGCATATCCGATCTTGATGAAAATTTGAGGGGACATTCGAAATCTCTAAACTTAGAGGTGTATTGTTTTTGGGTACAATCGAAGAAATATTTCTCATGAATATCGTACTTTTACGATTTTTTTCGATTTTTAGTGCGATATTTTCGTGCCATTTGGGCCGATTCTGACCAAACGGGTGGGGCTACAACGTTCATATTATACATGGACATTAAGGTTATGGTGATGTAGTACCTTTTCGAAGAAAAAGTTGAAAAAGTTGCCCAGAATGTATAGAATAAAGGTTTTAATATGAGTTTTTTGAAATTTATTACAATAATTAACAAGTAACTATAGAAACTTGACAACAATCACCTACAATGCGTTCATAAAGAAATATTCGGGCCTACAGATATTTGACATTCTAATTACCCTAGCAATTAGTACTTTATAAAAATTATTCTAATTTAACAAAAATGATTTTGCAATGGAACTTGAAGAAGTAAAGAGATCCCACGCATACTAATTTTTTTAAAAAAGCTCATCCATCAACGCGACGGGACTTTAGCGTTTTCCTAGTAATAAAGAAGCGTTGATACCATAAATATGCATCACTTTTCAAAGATGGGCTTTCCGACACACTTCAAGCTATAATCTAACATGCAGTATCCCGTATTTAGATATCTTACTGTTTTATCACAGACTTTGAACCTTCATCAACGATGCAAAATAATGTGCATTATCAAAACTTCATCTGTTTTTTTTATATATGTATATATGTAAATACATAGTGCAAATCAAGCATTTGCAAGTTGCAACACATCTCTAAGAGCTTGTTTTACAACAATATCAACACGTACTAGAAAATCGTTCATGTGTATTTATTTTATTTGTTAATGTGTTTTAAGTGCATAGTGTAAATTAATATAAAAATATCAGCTTAATAACTTTTTAAGTAATTACACGATTAGGTAATCACTGTACTGCGATAATATAGCCACAGTCAAGTCCCCCCCCCCTCCACACTCTCCCCTCCTGTGCAAACAAGTGTGTACTTGTTGTTTATTCGAGTGTACGCTCACTCTTGATAATTCGTTATCACATCCTCGTATTTATTATCAACATGTTGGGTATTTGAGCGGCGAGCCATGAAGAGTTTTGTTGAGTATTTTGCTCCCTAGTGAACTCAAGCCGAACGCTAATCGCTCGACTGTGAAACTACTGCAGTAAATTGTAAACACTTATAGTCGGAGTTTTGTCTTGAACTATAAGAATAATATTAGAATAGCGTCCAGTTTTTCAAGAAAATTGAACTGTACTAGGAAAACGCTTAAGTCCCGCCGCGTTGATGGATGAGCTTTTTTGTAAGTTTTTAGTTTGCGTGGGACCACTTTTCCTTTGCAAGTGCTTTGTGAATGCATTGTAAGTGATTATTGTCAAGTTTCTATTGTTACTTGTTAATTGTTATTATAAACCTAAAAAAAAACTCATATTAAAACCTTTATTCTGTGGATTCTGGCTAACTTTTTTTTAACTTTTTCTTTCAAAAAGCAATTCATAACCATTACCTCAATGTACATGTAAAATATGAACGTTGTAGCCCCACTCGTTTGGTCAGAATCGGCCCAAATGTCACGAAAATATAGCACTAAAAATCGAAAAAAATCGTAAAAGTACGATATTCATGAGAAATATTTCTTCGATTGTACCCAAAAACAATACACCTCTAAGTTCAGAGATTTCGAAGGTCCCCTCCAATTTTGGATATGCCGTTTGCCTGGTAGAGAGTTAACAAACAGACAGAAAAACAAACAAAAAAACAAACAAAAAAACACCCGAGCTAATTTTTTTGGGGGTCAGTGAAATTGAAGTCTTCGCTTCACTCGCTTCGCTCGCTTCGCTCATCCAATAACATCCACATTTGCATCTTTTTTTACGAAATACACTCTCTACACAAAAGTAATAAGTAAGGTACACCCTTGATCAAAGTAAATCAAGGGTTCTAGTTGTATCTACTTCACCCAACCTTTGATTTACTTTGGGTCGAGGGTGTACATGAAAATTATGAAATCCTCGGATTAGAGAAGCAATATTTCTACAAGTAGATATTCTTGAAAATACCTGTGCTTTATGCACACAATTTATCAGTTAATTCCGTATTGTCTCGATTGAATGCCAATTTTACATTTTTTGTAATTTAAAAAAAAAATTGCATTGGTATTTTCGAAACGGTTATTATTGGTAGACAATGGAAGTGTAATAATTGGATGAGCGTAGCGAGCGTAGCGAGCGAAGCGAAGATTTCATTTCACTACACTGGAGAAAAAATCCGGAATGTTTTTTTTTTTTTTTCTTCTCTACTCCGATTGCGATGAAATTTTATGGGGCCTTCGAAATCTCTGAACTTGAACTGCCACGTTTTTGAGCGCAATCGGGGAATATTTTTCTCATAAAAAACGCAATTTTACGATATTTTTCGATTTTTAAAAAATGTCTTCGACTTATGACACCTACATGCTTTATCCGATTGTAATGATTTTTTCACAGAAGCCTAATTTTATGAATTAAGATATTCGTGTGAAATTTGAGCGAAATCGAAAAATTATTTCTCATGAAAATAAAAATTTTACGGTTTTTTTCTTTTTTAAAACAATTCTTTGACTTATAACACCTACATGCTTTATCATATTGTAATATTTTTTTCACAGAACCTTAATTTCATGAATTAATATATTCTTGTAAAATTTGAGCGCAATCGAATAATTATTTCTTATTAAAATTGCAATTTTACGACTTTTTTCTTTTTTAAAAATTACGATTAATTAAAAAAATTAAGTTTATTTTTTATTTAATTTAATTTAATTTAAAAAAAAATTTCTACTAAATAATGATTTTTCACAGAACAACAGAAAATCCGCGTAACACATGGCAGCTCAATGCACCAATTACGCTCATCCAACAACGCGGCGGGACTTAAGCGTTTTCCTAGTTAAAGGTTACTAAAGCTGTGGCAAGGCCACAACTGGAACGCCTATTGTAGACTAAACATTGTTTATGTTCATGATAAATGCCAGTGTTTTTGTACAAGCCTTAATACTCCGCTTCGCAAATGCTTTAATTAGTCGCTTTGAATGTGATTTGAATGTATTTGGCCTTAATCCTTCATCACTATCGGGGTGACAATTTGTCAGCTAGAGAGCGCACAAAAAAAATTGTACAAAAGATTCGTAAAAGTACGATTTTCTTGAAAAATATTTCTTCGATTGTACAAAAAAAATGTGACAGGTTTAAGTTAAGATTTTAAAGATTCCTTTGAATATTCATTTAAAGATCAGAATAGCCGTTAGTCCGGTAGAGAGCGAACAAACAAACACAAAACATACAAAAAGTAAAACAAACACCCTGTATCTATATTTTTCAGGGTAGTAAAATGTAAAAGGTTTCACCCAATAAAACTTAACATCTTGTAAGTAGGTTCCACTGGCGTGTCAATTAGAAGCCATCTTGAATAGGTCGACCAGTTTGTATGTTAAAGTAGGTTGGTTGTAGCACAAATATTTTTCAATTGTCTGTCAGGTTGACAGGTGAGCATATTAGCCATTAATACCAAATGGTAACTATATACCCTTATGCAAAACTTTTTATTGTTTCTGTTTGTGCATTCCCATGCTGCACAAGCTAAAATTATATCAAAACAATCCAGAAAAAATACTTAATTGCATCTAATACATAACGCCCAATCGCCATCTTGAATAGGTCAGATTGACGCTTCAATTTGGTACGCTCGCGCCTGTGTGGACGTATTTGGATACTGGGGATCTAGCCTAATATAGATGTTAAATATCATTGGTCTCATCCCGCTCGCTACGCTCATCCAATATCAATCTTATAACGCAAGAATAACTCAGCCAATATTGTTTCGGTGTCGGGAATAAACCAGCGACTGTTCGACTCCTTATGTCATAATGAGTAATGACAATTAGTCATTGCCTATACCACACCCGTGTTATCCTGCTAATGAATTGTATTGCTGTTAGGTTGGTGTTCACACATGTATAGTCACACTATTGTGCGTCACTGTTAATCGCTAATTGGTCGCTATCTAAAGCTTCTGGTATGACTCGTGTTACTACTTGTGAGCAAGTACCGGTACCTACCTTGTCATTAAAGGTAGAACGTGCTTCTAGTTGACATTCTAGTGTGTGTGCAAGTGTGAATAGTATTTTAATAACAGGTAATCAATTTGTTTCGTTGTACACACAGAAATGTGTCAACGTTATATAGCACCTTATGTTTGCTAACGATCACATTTCTCTTAATTCTGTTATCAGCGGCGTAGGAACTAGGGAGGGGGGGGGGGAGGTTTCACCTCTTAGCATACTTTGGGGAGGGGGTGGAAGGGGCTTAATTATACACCTATCAAAATAACTAATTAACCAAATTAAAGCATTTGTGTCAAATAAAAACATTGCTTAGTGAAGCTAAGCACATTGTAGTAAAGACGATGGATGCCTCATGGCACAAACAATCCCCCTCCGCAAACGTAAGCTGGAAAGTTACTCCCCCCCCCCCCCCCCTCCTTGGTAAATATACTTTGGACGCGTCTGCCTATTGTTTGTTTCTCCACTTTCACTAGATGCAAATTTTTAACACACACCCTTATAGCACATAGGTGATCAATGTTTCACGGAGTAAATAAGATTGTCACTCGAAACTGTCTTGTATAGTGTGACAACAGATAGCAGCACAGTTCGTGGTCTTGGTATGTTATGAAAGTACGAGCTCCAGACATGTGCACGATAATATGGGTTTTGTCGTCGTAAAAAAGTTTGTTTCGCGCTTTGAGCTTTGAGTCATGCTCGAGGAAGTCAGTGGGAGCACGTGTTCAATTATTGTGTATAGAAAGCTTTCTGATAAATTGATGTTTTGTCTGGTACATATATTATTATAGCCAAGCGAAAAACTGCATTTCTTTTCCACCAGGCTCGTAAGACTATTAGATACTGCGCCTCCACAGTCTTTCTGTAACTATCGTGTGTTGATGAAGTGGTCGTTGCCGCCGTAAAAATGTTGTGTTTTTAAATGTGTCTTGTTTTCCAAAGGATGGACAAACAAACAGTATTATAAGTATTTAATAAATGTGTTTTCGTAAACGGAAGGTGTCAAGGAAAGTAAGTACTTAAGTACTCTGTACTTACCATGGCCGAGTGGTCAGCCCACTTGTCCAGTCCTCCCCAGACGAACTCGCATATTGACATACGAGGGATGTTGGCGTCCTTGAGTGGCGACTTTAAGACATGGGGGTCTGCGGCTTGCGAGTACCTCCTGGCGTCGACTATTCCAAGCGTCGCGACGCTCCTCGGGCTAGACGACGTCCACGTCAGGGTACGCGCGTGACGCCGCGGTAGATGCGCGGGGCGGAGGTTCTTGCAGCAGACGAGGAGGGTGCGTCGTAGCAGCATGGTCGGGGTGCAGGGGGGTCTCGGCGTCAGACGACCTGGAAACACGGGGGAATAAAAACTTATTGCACACTTGCGTACCGTAGACCCTAGCACCTGTTACAACAGGATACATACAGTAGAGAGACTAATACAAGTACATATAGGACCTACGCAAACAAATTAATGTCACACAATATCGTGTGGAACTGGAAACATATATTTGTGCTTACAAATAAATACATCCATTGGCTGTTGGAAATCAAACGTATGTTAAGAAGGGGGGTGGGTTGCGTGAACTCAACAATGATAAGCATCCCTCCCATGGACGCTCCACGCAGCTGACTCCGGGGTACAATTTCGCAAAACGATTTTTAAAAGGGGAACTGAAATTACAATTTCTGTCTCCAGAGAAGTATTTTTCTTGATGATTGTTTGTTTTTAAAATGTGGATTTTACTACTTGGTGGGTCGGAAACAGAAAGTAACGATATAGTTGTCGGTTGGACCGACCATTGGTCACATTGACAACACAGCACGCTTTGTTGGAATGCGCGGATGATGACTTTTATATAAGGCTATATAAAGTGGGTGACAAACATAGTCTGGCGGATAATCCAATTACCAGGTAGTTTTATTCGAAATTACGACGTGCTTTCACACCGTTTTGCCTAAAAATTGAGTGTGATCTATCATCCAGATTATTTCAAAATCACGTTTGTACTACAGATTTACATTACAAAATACTTTATTAAATGGTAGATACTGAACAGAATGGAGCTATGCTCATTTCTTACAACCTATTATAACGCATTTTAAATGTTATAATAATAACCATATTTGTCCAAATAGAATAACATAAAAAGTCAGTATTTGGTAAGGCTGTGGGAGCTTGCCCCACCAAATGTGTACAGAGAAAAAATTGTTGCACATAGATATAGTTCAATGCGGAAACTTAACACACATGATCTAAATATTATATTCAGGTTGAAACTTTTGCAAACATATCCTAAAAAAACCTGAGTACCGGTACAAGTACAACAAACCTCACCTAGTCTACAACTCACGTTCTTTTCACTAAGTGCAGCTATCACTTCCACTATAGCTCCTGTCAGGTCTCAGTCTAGACAATCATTAACACACTGACGCTCATTACTAACTTTTATAGCGGAATTAAAGTTTCCTAACAATTTTCTGTAAATGATAAGAACATTATAAATGTCATTTGGCGACTTTTTCACACAAAGTCCATTACAGTTTATGATTCTTTGTGTGTCTGTTCCAATATGCAGGTCATTGCCACATTTAGCACACGACGATTGTTATAACTTTGATTGATTATTCGAATCTATTTATAATTTGATGGCCTAATAAATTAATAATAGATACGCACTTTAGAGCAGAGGATATGTCTTCATGGGTTGCAATGGTGGAATACAAATAACCGCCCGCTAACACACCATGACTTATGACAAAATAATAACTATTCGTGAAGTGTACTTAATTTTAATGACGTTTTTTGTACTCTCGCTTTTGCATCTGTATTATTATTTCGTTGTCAATTGTGATTGTGCTTTTGTTTTTTTGCGATTGTTTAAGTTTTTTGCCGTTTTAAGTAGGGTTATTATATGGTATTATTCTGTGCTCAACCTGGGGAGCTATTAAATATCAAATAACGCTTGTGTGTAGATTGTAGCTAAGCACAAAAAAATTATTTCGTAAGGATGCACACTGTAGGGTACACATTAGAGTTAACCGATATGACCCTCTTCAGGTAAAGGTATTTTGGAGTTAGGACAATTGTAAAGGGGTGTCCAAGAACTGTTTAAGAGGACTCAATCCATTGCATTCGCATTAACGAGTGCGGAAAAGCTCGGAAAAATACTTCAGACAGGATTACCGGTCTCGACGGGATTCGAATCCGGGACCTCCCAAATCAGAGTCGCGCGCTTTACGCTTGAGCCAACACTGTCTGTTAGCTAAGAATGTGCATTCGCGAATCTACGTCTCAAAACGAAATGATTTTGTTTTGTTGTTGATGTTGCAGATAAACGCGTCATATTTATATATAACGATGGGAATTCTGAGTATTCTCAAACTAAAGGCGCTCATCATTATCATTATCAGATGTTCAGCTTCATCTTACAGTTGATTATATAAAACAGTGTTTAACTATAGGAGATAGTATTCACGATTTTCAGAACTGTACACTATATATTATGATCGCATCGAGTGTGGAGATGACAAAAGCCCCCCCCCCCCCCCCAGCCCCCGAAACGAAGTGCAATATCTATACCTTAATTGTCCGGTGTAAGATTTATGGGATTTAGCCGTTTTGAAACTTATTTTGAAGTGAAATTTTCAACATAGTTAAATCGAACTATTTGTTCAAGAAATTTGTTCTTTTGATTAATTACTATTTTCAAGTAAATGTGGTGATAGTCGACTACATTTGGGCAGGTCTTCAAGATTGCCCAATACTGGTTTTGGCATACATCTCCCCCTTTCTATATTGAATTGTGAACACGAATTTTAACCAATTATTATTTTTTATTTTTGTTTTTATCCAAATGATTATACTCTTCTCTATCACTCTTTTACTTCGTCTATCAATATAATTTATAAATTTAAACTTCACCTCACCACCCATCGAAGTTAAATTTATTGGAATGGTTAGTAAAATGTTTGATCTACAAACAGTACAAACACGAAGTATTTGAAAAGTGTTATTGTCTTTGGCTTAGTTAGAGTTTCACACGGTCGTTATCAAGGTGATAACAGGTGAGTTTAATTATATGTGTGTTTCTAGTTGTCGCTCTCTGGTCGAGCCTCTAAGTCTAAGCATGCGTACTACAGAGTCACGCGCGTGGCAGGCTGATTGATAGGCGCCAGACTCACGACGCTCGTATCTCACGTAAACAAGTAGAAATATCCTTCAGTGATGACGTATTAATGATTATGATACCTCTTGATGGTTACCAACATATCGTTCTCGTTTCTATATGGTTTGATTACAATCAGTATTAAACTTCAACATGGTCTATTTCATTAAATTTGTGAGGATCAATTCAAGAATTGGATGAAATATATTAGTTATATGATAATATTATTTTGAACGTTAATAGGTGTAATGAAATACAATATTTTAATAGTTTAATGCATTTAAAACGGATTTAGGGACATAAAAGTAGGCCATTAATTTATTATTGTTTAAATAATAAATCTAAAATGACTGTCTCCCCTCCACATCCCACAAGTCAAAGAGAGTTGTTTAGTGAATATTGAAGTGGTTATGATAAGGACAAGGAAAAAAAGCCTTACGTAAGAAACTGATTAAAATCCATTAAAATTCATCAATGTTTATTGCTTTCATTGTTTATCTATTGCCGATGCTAATTATGTTGATCTACTGACATTCGGCTTCAATTAGACCTATTTTACTATAGAGATTAACCTGGCTGAATGGCGTTTGTGTGGAAATTTTATTCACAGGTAAATGACCTGTAATACGAACTATATGTCTTATCAGAGCTTGTGGCTTGTGAAAATGAATTGCTGTTCTATATTTAGCCTATGCTATTGTGTTCTTCGCGATTAACGGTGGAAACGTCAGGTTTCTGCAGGACGTAGTTGTAGTTGTAGTTGTGGTTGTCGTTGTTGTTGACTCGTTGTTATGGTCATTGAATTAATAGTAGGGCTGGGCTTTGACATATAGACAAATTCAAATACACACACAAATTTCGATATTGATATGGATATATAGAAATAAAGAGGGAATTGGGCCCTACAATGGCCTTCTCGCTGAGTGGCAAGAAAAATACATTAAAATAAAAATAAATATTATCTGAGCAAAAAAATCAAAATTAAAAAATTATATCCCAAGGGTTAGTGTACTATTAAAAATGTGTGGCTAGATGGTTGATAAGAAATCGCCAAAAGTGAATAACGAGTTTTACGTTTTCACACTTAAGGCAAAATGTGGAAAATAACCATTTTTCTTCAATTTTAGCAGAATAAGGCTGACCAACCTATCCTCGTTTTCATTTTTTCTGGTTTATGAAAAAAATGTGGTTTCTGTTTTTCATTTTCGATATGAAGTTCAATAGTCCTGTTGCTATAGAATAGAGTCCTGTGTGGCTCGTTGGTCTTGTGGTTAGCGTATCTGCTTCCAATGCAGAAGGTCCAGGGTTCGATTCCCGCTAAAGTCAGAAGTTTTTTAACTTCTGATTTGGACTTAAGTCCATCAGTTCTTGTCTTAGGAGTTTGTAAACGGTGACTTTGGAGCCGTCCTAGCAACGAAGCACATAATAAATTTCAGAGTTGTTCTGAATCGACCCTTTTTGATTCTGGCGTTGATTCGCGGGTGTCCGCACTGTCCATACTACTGATTGCTATATTTCCTATTAAAAATATCGATCTTTGGTTGGTTATCGCTCACTCGTCGATTGCGTCGGGGCCTGCAGGGTTGGCTTGGTCGCTTTGATTTAAAGTCCCCCATTGAAAATCAGTTATATAACTGAGTGGGTAGACTCTAAATAAAATTTATTTATTTATTTATTTATTTAATAAAGATTTAATAAAAATTTAAATAATATCGATATCTTTGTTCAGCCCTGATTAGAGTCGTTGAGTCGTCGTTGATGCCTAGGTCTCTTTTAGTCTATGGCCGAGGAAGAAATACATATGCCTATCTACACGATGCATCAACGGTGGCTTATACTTATATGAGTAGTTGTGTAACCCAGGTATCGGGATTTATTTGCGTATAAGAATAACGTTGGGTCATGGTCGCAGCCCAGTAAAATGCATAATCAGTGGAAAACAAGCAAAAATCACAAAATAAATTTTAAAATTTCTTAAGCAAGTTGTTCAAAATCATCAAAATTAATTTTGTTCACCGTATCTTGAACATATTTTTTGAAAATATGCGGTTATATACTAAATTTACCTTTTACAAACCTTAATTTAATTTTTCAAAACACGTAGGTTAACGACTTCACAGGGATTTGAAAACCGCAAAGTTAATGAAATTAAAGTTATAAAACCCAGCCTTGTGGCTGTGCAACTATTCAGTTGGCTTGTGTATAATATATGGTTCCTCGAGCAACCTTCTACCTTCTTGACCTTCGCAGACGATGGGTTCTTTGAACTGGTGCTAAGTCTAAAACCTGTTGCCCGTTGGCCAAGTTGAGATCTTATCCGCCATCCCCACCATGACATCACGATCGCGCAGCTTATAAATAATTCATACCTCAAATATTTACTCGCAGATGTAAAACCTTTCGGTCCAGTTTATTACTTAGTAGGTTTAATTTGACTCGAGCTCCGTTTGACGCCAACCAGAAGATGGACGACGGCCGAATTAGAACACTTAACATTACTTCAGAGTGTTTAAAGCATTAGCCAGATGTATGCGCATTGCTGTGATATAATATTGGGAAGTTCAGACATAGCCTCACAGAGATTCTAAGGAAAAATGCATATATTCTATGGACTAGTACTTCAAAGATTTGAATTTTGTAGAATTTAAATTTTTTCAATTTCAGTACGCTTTATTCAACTTCATAATTCAAATTTAATACACTTTGTTCAACTTCATAAAATAAGGTGCCTGAGTGTGTAGCGCGCCGCGGCTTGGCTGCGGCGCCCTAACGGGCACCTAGATTAGGTAAATCTATATTTTGAATTTCATGTTGCTTGATTTGATGTGTGCTGTTGATGGGAGAAAAACAGGATTATACAATTCAATGCAATTGTCTGTAACGTATGTTTGTAATCCTAAATATAAAGCTATCTTTCTACCGCCAGAGGTCAGGAGCGTAGCGGGGGGGGGGGGTGTTTCAGGGTGTCTGACCCCCCCGAAAGAAGGGTTTTAATACACTGACAATATGTGGATCTTCACAATTTTATAAATTATCGACAAAAGCATTCTAAAGACTAGTAAAATGTCACTACGTATTTGCAATGTTAGAAATCAACATTTTGCAGGGACTATGCGCCCCAGACCCGCACTGGCAGGGGGCATCCCTCCCACCCCCTATTGTGCACGGATATACGCCATTTTCCCGAAATTCACCCCCCCCCCCCAAATAAAAATCCTGGCTACGCCCCTGCCAGACGTGGCTCATGCGTATCACTATGTTAACCTCTGATTCGGAAGGTCACGTGGAAGGTCTCTGGTTCGATACCATCCACAGGTTTTTCTGAGCTTATTGGTTCTGAATTTTTTTTTCTGAAAGTTCGTAAACATTTCTTCGTTACTAACAGAATACCTAAATATCCTTATCAAATATTGTTATAGTTTTTTGTCACCTGGGGTCACTCCAGGTAAGAGGGTCACCCCAGATAAGACAGCACTGATGTGTATCCAGGACAGGTAGCATTCACACCAAAGTAAAGCAGATAATTAGGATTTAGTAATGTTATTTTTTGCGGCTACACCACGGATTTTAATGCATGCTCGAGCAGATAACTCGTTTCATTCGGCCAATTATTTCGTGATTAGTACAGTAGATGTGCGTGATGGGACAAATTTCAGAGGCAAAATAATAATGTTCGCTCTTTGGAGTCTAGACTGATTTATTATAAAAAAAAAAAACAACGGACACTGGAACAGAGTGTTCGTTGCAATTTTCAATTATTTTTCACTTTAGGCTACTTTTAATAGAGGCTTCATAGCAAAGCAAGCAATATGACGATCATAAGAGAATATGCAACTTATAGTTTGATCGTTTGTCCACTTGGGACATTTTATGACCTTGGGCAAAACGTATACTAATTTTGTATCACCCATTCCATGTGTGTAAATAGTTGCATCATACAATTACTATTGATAATGAAGTTTTACTTTTGAGCTTTGCTGTACTTTGAGATCCAAGGGTCCTTAAGTCACACGAGAAATATAAAAGTAAATTGAAAATAAAATATTCTAAGGCATGATTTATAATCGTGCGTTCATATTTCCGAAGAGATATGAGATAGATTTCCGCATCAATCGTGATGGTAAAACTTTTTCTACCACTTTTTATATATCTTCGCGTGAAATATACGGTGCTCTCGAGTCTCGATGACAACCGACTAAAAATAAATTTAAAAATCGTAAGGATGCCCGCTGTAGTGTACACTTCAGAGCTACCCTCGTCAGGTGAATAATTAGGTATATTGGAGCTAGGTCAATTGTGAAGGGATGTCCGAGGGCTGGATAAGAGCACTAAATCCCTTGAAAAACCTTCAGTCAGATTGCCGGTCTTGACGGGATTCGAACCCGAAACTCCCGAATCAGAGTCTCGCGCTTTACGCTTGAGCCAACTCTGTCAGTGACAACTAACTAACTAACTAACTAACTAACTAACTAACTAACTAACTAACTAACTAACTAACTAACTAACTAACTAACTAACTAACTAACTAACTAACTAACTAACTAACTAACTAACTAACTAACTAACTAACTAACTAACTAACTAACTAACTAACTAACTAACCATCTAACTAACTAACTAACTAACTAACTAACTATATAGCGCCTTACATAGTAACAATTTTTGTCTCGTCGTAGTGTTTAATCGAGCTTAATCTGACAATCAATTGAAGTCAATTAATGTTCAATCGACAAGTCGCCTCTCTTCAGTGGCTGGTTTCCTGTACGATTTAACCCGGGTTAAGAATAGTTAAGCAGAGTTAAAGCGCTATCCGTATCAATGTAATTGACACTTCAATGAATATCTCCTCGTGCTCGTCTCGATCGCCACCATGTGCAGTATCTGCAATAAGTAAATGAAGGTGTCTAGTCTAGCGAAAGTTTGATTATCCTCGGATTTGCTTTCCTGATTTTTGGCAAACCTCATATTCGTTTGAGTGGGATCACTTAATAAATCTTTTTTCCCTTCCTTTTTCCATCTTTCTTATGTTTTTTTCTTCTTTTTTCATCTCTCTTTTCTCTCTCTTTGTGGTTCATTAATTAATTTCATATATATCCTTTCTGAATTTGTTATCAAAATTATTATGAGTTAGTAATACATTGTTGTTGTAATATTAATATTACAAATATTTACTTAGGCCTAACTGTAGTTCATTGTTGTGTTTGCATTTATGTTATTATAGATTTATTTAGAAGTCCTTTGTAAATCAGTTTTTAACTGAATTGGATAGACGTTAAATAAATAATAATTACTAAAATCCTTGATTACTTCTGGTCGAGGGTGCACACGGTTACTTCTTGCTGGAGTCCCTAATATCGGCGCAGTCTTCCTGCATTTCAGCAGGAACTAAACCAACATTTTCATATCTTCATTTTTATCTATTTATTATATATTATTTTTCTCTGTTATTTGTACACATGATACAAAAATTTTAGAATGAAACAGGAAAGCAGTCCTGCCTATTGTGGCTTATCCAGGAAGTGATCCTGCTCTATTCTTAACATTAATGAAACAATAAAATAACAAACATTCTCTTATGAGATGATAATGATAATGTTGACTAGACAGTTTATAAAAATCATAGTTATAAAAAAATAAAATGAAATAAAGAACTAGTGCCGGTATCAAAGATCTATTATTCTTTTTCCCACAAAAATCTATTCACGACAAAATTGTCGAGCTTACTTATACGTGATGAAGATTTACGAAATGAATGTAACTTGTTTTATAATAAATTGCAACTTTTGGACAAAAATGAGAGCCATCATTCAAATAACTCGATCCCAGTATTCGATTAATTCGACTGATACAAATTTGAAAACCGTCAGCGGGCGTCGAACAAGCGACCCACTCACGCTAGTAACTAGGCGCGTTGGAACTTTTCAAATTTGGGAGGGGGGGGGAGAGGGGTTGGGGGGGAATTCAATAGTTGATTTTGTGGGGGCGAAGGCGAAAAAAAATTGCACCATACTACACTGTTATTTCGTCGTCAAACTGCACTCGGACTCTGTAAACGATGGTTTACAGCAACTATCTGCGATCTAAAACCTAAAAACTTGAACGTAAGTGGCCCATTTTAGTAAATTTCAATCTATTTTTGTTGTAATGACCTAGCATACAGGCAAACATATTCGTTTTACCAAGTTGACTGTCGAATTGTATAAGCGTATGAGTGCACATTTTCTAAGGAAATTCTGGGATTAATATCTAACTCACGTTAGTTTTGCGCCCCCCCTGCCCCCCCCCGGTTAAAGCTTGGTGGGGCATTGCCCCCTGCCTTCCCCCCCCCCGATTCCTACGCCACTGCTACTAACGTACACACTAATATCATTTGGGGCGTCCTGTGCCTGATGGGTCTTACATTACAGTAATGGGAATATTTCTTAGTTACAAGTATATCAATTATGTGTCTTCGTACGCCATGTCATACCAATCAACATAATTCACGCTTCGAAAGCAATTAAACCACAAGCACCTCGTAAAATTCTACCAGTACAAACACACACACTGTCACACAATAGAGTCGTCAAATACCTTGGCAGTTACTGGCACGTGACTTGGCAATACATTCAAACAGAGGCGAGATGTTTATTGTCGGTTTACAATAGAATTAATGCAGTCACGCTCGTCAACGTGTGACTGATTAAAGAATGCAATGTGTGGGTCTCGAGCCCACGTCCGCTGGTTTCATAAGTCTCGAAACTGCTGTAGGTTACGTATAATTTTAAATTTATTGGTGTGAGCGAGCATCTGTGTGACCCGCTTCAAGGGACTAAACTCACTAAAGAGATAATCAGGGTACTTGGGTAGGGGTTGCATTTGCAAGAAGGGCTCAATCAACAATCAGCATCAATTTTTCAAATAATTAGCAATCAACTATGACTGAGGAAAACCCTGGAAAAAATCTTCAGTCAGGACTGGCGATCGCTGGTATTAATTCAAAGACCTCCAGAATTGGATTTGATTGAATATTGCTTAACGTCTCATATTTATGCACTTTGGCTAATCGAGACGATGAGTGGTGACAGATGAGGATGAAGTATGAACAGAAGGGAGGAGGGGAAACCCGGTACCGGCACGTAGCCTACTCCTTTCGAAAAGTACCAAGGGGACCAACGGCTTAACCTCCCATCCGACAGGACGGTGTAACTTTGACAGTCATATAGGTTCCTCCACTAACCCGGACTGCCGAGCAGACGTCAAGGAGAACGAAGCCGTTACACTATAGCTTTCAAACCCTCCATCTGCTCTAACCAGCGGTATACGTGAGTTTCAGGGTAGAGCGGTACCCCTTACCACGCCCGATTCTGCTTAACTTCGGTGTTCGAGTGGGAACCGGTTAAACGAGCTCGGCTAAACCGCTGGCTTCCAGAATTGGAGTCCCGCGTTTTAGCCACGTGCCACCTCAGTCGCTAATTTACTAATGTAGTTAATTAGTGTGTTCGGGTAGTCAAGAAAGAATGTTTAATGTCCCGAAAGATATATTGTGATGCTTCGAAAGATATCTTGTGAAATAGCCTGTTCTTAGGCTTCTCAGCCAAACAGCTGCTTCGAGATGCTGCAACGTAAGCATCTAACCCTTCCTAATAACCAGTCTTGTTATTTATGAACTAACACGCGTTGACAGCTGGAGGTATAGAGAGAGAGAGAGAGAGAGAGAGAGAGAGAGAGGAAGCTTGATGGCGCGTGTGTGTGTGTGTGTGCGAGGGGGATGTGGGGCACCCTTGTGTTGGCACACTTCTCTTCTCTTGTTCTCGATATTGACTACCTCTTCGCAAGAGTTGTTACATCCCAATCTTAATAACCTAATATTTTTTTAATGCGTACTCACAAGTGTAATCAATGGAACGAATCTGGCATTGGCAGTTTGAAAGTAATTTGTCTATGAAAAAGAAGGCTCATGTGAAGGCACCTTAGAGCAGTAATAGCTTAACACACAAAAATGAGGTTATCTTTCCTTATTTCCAAATAAATTAATATTCAGTCTGTGGGAGCGTTAGCTCCGTTAACTTTAACTTTCTTAGCTACCGGTTAACCAGATTTGAGACTTGACACAAATTCATTAAATTATATTTATTTATTTTAAGGCTATTCCACCGCGTTTTTCTATTTTCCAAATATGCTACTAAGTCAAAATATAGTGAATGGCTATGAAACATGGCTATTTAGAAAATCAAAATATTTTTTTCCAAATTTTTCTGATCCGGTACACGGCCAATATAGCCACCTCAAAATAATTTCAAACTTCAATTCGCCAGGGCACACCATTCAACGTAGGGTGTTGTGCTTTCGTGACATTAATTTTCACTGTTTTTCTTTGGACTGACTGAGAGAAAACAGATTTATTTTAACAATTGTCTTTCCTGCGAATTTTTTCGTTTGGCGGTACAAATCGGTAAAAAATACCGCCAAACGAAAAAATTCGCTGGAAAGACAATTGTTAAAATAAATCTGTTTTCTCTCAGTCAGTCCATAAAAAAACAGTTAAAATTATTGTCACAAAAGCACAACACCGTACGTTGAATGGTGTGCCCTGGCGAATTGAATTTGAAATTATTTTGAGGTGGCTATATTGGCCGTGTACCGGATCAGAAAAATTTGGAAAAATATTTTTGATTTTCTAAATAGCCATGTTTCAAAGCCATTCACTATATTTTAACTTAGTAGCATATTTTGGAAAATAGAAAACGCGGTGGAATAGCCTTAAATTTAATTAATTTGTATTCAAGTCTTGTTTGTAGAAACATGTCTGGCAGGTTGACAGTGGTTTTTGCCAAGCCAAGCCAAGCCGGTAGCCACACACACACAATCACAACCTGGATACGACCCCGGGCCTCCTAATGATGAATTTAGATTATTTATGGTTTACGTGCCCTGTGTTAGTGGACATGTTTTTTCTGCAGGCTGGAGATTGTGTCTCCAGATCCTCTACTCTAGTCTAATGATAGATGGATCTAGATTCTAGAAGAACTCGCTTACCAGAACAGGTCTACGTGTTGCGACTGTCTCAGTCCTCGGCGCCAGTTGCACCGTCTTATCGCGAACCGGGTACTATTGCAGTGTGTGGGTTTCAATGCAGGGCTTGCAGGAAGTCGTGATAATCAGAGGTGTTTACGGTTTACCACTTTATACTAAGTGTGAGACGGCTCTATATCCACGGTCTAATTAGTAGTATCGGTAGCCCTACTCTATCCACGTTCACTACCGGCAAGACGGGACTCTATCCACATTCACTTCTGATTTGGGGCCTCTATTCGCAGTCACGGTTCTATCCACTGTTCTTTGGGTTACGCTAAGTCTATCCACGACCACTTCTTTTCTATCCTCGTAAATTTCGGTAGCACTATTCTATCCACTGAGCCACTGACACATCCGGTAAAACGCTACTCTATCCACGGTTACCTCCTGTTTAATGGTAACAATCACCGGTACCTTTTTACCCACGGATCTTTCGTAAATAAACTATCTACAATACAAACACTTCCAAGCGGTCAGATCTACTCTATACACCGTCACGTGGACGCTGCTGTCTATATCCACTGACCACTGTCACTGTTCTATCCACAAACGATCCAGGAGAAATGTGCTCCCTACATCCACGAATATTCCGGAAAAACAGGTTCCTTGAAAGAACCGGGTTGTGTCAACTGTCAACACTTAGGCCTAAAACGACGGCGACGACGCCAAACTGTCAGATGTGCACGGTAACGCGCGATGTAGCGAGGCGTCAGGCGCGAGCTACGAGCGTTATACAACTGAGGGAGGTTGAGTTGAGCTAGGACCGCGACGACAGAGCGACGTGTGACGTCACGCGAGGTTCGTGACCCTGCCCAACCAACAGCTGAGATCAGAGGATTTGCATAACTTTAGGGTTCTCTCGTCTCTCTCAGTGAGAATTGAGAGGTCCGACGGGGGTAGCGCTTCCGCTTCGATACCCGCCACCGTTGAAGGTGGTTTTAGGGTTTCCTCAGTCAAAATACGAATGTTGCTATTGATTCCTATGAAATAACTGTTTTGCAGGGTTTCCTCATCAAAAGGTGAATGTACTATTGATTCCTATGAAATAACCTTTGGACATGATAATAAAAGGCGCTTTTCAGGGTTTTCTCAGTCAAAAGGCGAATGTTTTTATTGATTACTATTGAAATAACTTGTTTTGCAGGGTTTTCCTCAGTCAAAAGACGAATGCTGCTATTGATTACTATGGAATAATCTTTGGACATGATAATAAAAATGTGTTTTTCAGGGTTTCTTATTAAAAAATGAAAATAGTGGGATGAAATAGCCTTTGGACATTCCCTTAACACTATCCGCACACTATTCGTTACTAGTTAGTTAGTGCCCTACAGGTTGTCTCTGGGCAGATTTCCTACAAAACACGCAAATATTGTTGATCCCACGTTTTCCAAAACAAGAAATTTACAAATAATGAATTTGGAGTTTGGTACATAGCTTCATCATACCTCTTCAATTGAACAAGATCTAAAGCCAACAACTGAATGAGTCAAGATGTTATTGTCATATGTTGTCGACTGGTTTGGACTCGTAACGATTAGGGTAATAAAGTGACAAACATTTTATTATTATTATTTTTATTTTGTCAGTTTGTCAATTTTTAACACCCTGAGAAAAATCCACGATCGAGACTGGTGAATAGTTAGTTATACAATCTACTGTTATGCTCTGCGTTCCAGATTTAAATGCAAGTCTGGCTTGGACATGGTCTTTATCCATCTTCTTTGGCTTTCCAGTCTGAGATTACGCAACTTATGACTGTACATTTTTAAAAATGTAAATCGTATCAACTGTGTGCAGCTGATGTGAATTCCGCGCAAATCATTACACTCTTATGATCTTTGGTCAGTTATTATATGAGATTACATAACTTGTATAAATGAAATGGTTATCATCGTGACTAGTTGTATGAGCGTAGCGAAAACTTCAATTAGACTACCTCGAGAAAAATATGTCGTGTTTTATTCTTTTGCTCTGTAGGTTTGTTTGCTTGTTGCCCGACAAACGAAAACGATTATTCAACGCCACCCGACCGACCGAACTTGATAAATGTTCAGGGAACCTTCGAAACATTATAACTTAGATATTCTATGAATTTGGGTACAATGATCAACACATTTCTAATTAACATGGACGTTTCTATTTTTTGTTAAAACTTGTGGTCTGTTCGTTGGCTCTCTCTACCGGATAAACGGCTCTTCAGATATTGATGAAATATTCAGGGAACCTTTAAAACATCTTAACTTAGATATGATATGAATTTGGGAACAATGTAAGAAATATTTCTTATGAAAATGATTTTTTTTGTAAACAATTTCAGTATTTAGCTCTGTCCAGAAAAATGGCTTCTCTGATCTAAATTTAAAATACCTTTCAAACCTTTGGCGTTTGGACTTTAATTTTTTTAATATCAAAGAAACATTTTCAAATAAAATTACACTATAACAATTATTTTTGAATGTAGGAATGCATGGGAGAACAGGGAGCTCAATCATCCAGGTGACTATTATACGAAGCGTTCGCGAACATTCTTGCGAAGTCGAGCACATTTTGGTATATTTAAGAAATTGAGTAGTGTTACAGAACTGTGCACAATACAAATAGCTAGGTATATCCTGTGAGGTGTCGTAAATTACACGCAATCTTCTTATTGTTCAGACATTTGAAGTTATCTAGAGACGCTCTGTAACGAAATCTTTGTTTACCAAATAGATCCCTAGAGGTTGCATACGTGGTTGTAAACATTTTCAGAGACAGACTTGTATTACTCCCAATGCGCATGCGCGCTAACTAGATGCTGTTGGCTCAGAAGGATTCAAAATCTAGATAACATAAGTATAACAGAGTTCGCGTTGTATGGTATTCCCTTGAATCATATCATGTACATAATATCATCATCTGTGCCTCGTCCAACTCTGCGTTGGGTCTCATTGAAGTACGGCAACTAAATGTTCTTCTCTCCTCCTACCACTACTCCTTCCCTCCCCACCAGATTCCATGCCCCTTGATCTCTACCTGGAATTTCCAATTCCAAAATTCTTCTGGGAAACCTAGCTCTTTTCATCCTTTTTGACATGTCCGAATGGTCATAATTGTCATAGACATAACAAGGATAATACAACATGTTTCTGGTGATCCTCGGAATCAGGCACCCACCTATCCCCCGCCCGTAAAAAAAAATCGAGATATAAATACCCGGCACCTCTACCAACAATGATATTTGACCGCCCGAACATAACGTATCCGTCTTTATATTCAACATATCCTCCAACAACGAGTTTTGAATGCTGGTAAGAAAAGCATAGTTTTTGTAATCTTCTTCAACGATTCAAAGATTAAGAAGCTTTGCTCCCTCTGTTGCATAACTAACTTAATCACTAAAAATTAGTTACTACATCTTTAATGAGGCTCTCTGTACAGCCAACGTATTAAGATATTGTCTGATGAGACCAAAATGAATTCTTACAAAGTGAACCCTAATATACTGATTACAATTTTTTGATAAAAATATTCCCAGGTGAGTCGTAGCTTTATGAAATAAGGCGCTTTAAAGGCTCTTGACAAAAGCCTTTCTTGTTTTACAAACAGCTGGTAATTGTTTTACTTCGAGCCGTAGTGAGTGAGATAACCATTTGCAAATAATTCTCTTCACCTCAAATGGAACGATGTTTTCCAAACGACTGTTAGTAATAAGTAGAGCGTGTGGTCTTGCCAAAACCGGTGTGTACATTAATTAAAGTGGCTATAATATCCTGTCAGTACAGCAATAGCTCTGCACCCAGAATCTAGGGTCAACGAATTGGTATTTTACATGGGATCGTATCGTCACTTAGCAGTTTCGTTGGCTCCTCGACCAGCATATTTTGTGTGAAACCCTACCCCATTATTAATTAATACATGCTTGCCAACAACAATCGTGCGGTCAGTGAGGAAAACTATCCAAACTATACACAAAAATATACGTTACTTCTACCAAACTACAAACTATATAAAAAATTATACGTTTCTTCTACCAAACAACAAACTATACAAAAATATAACTTACAATACTATCATAAAAAAAAAAACAAGTTTAAACAAAAATATACGTCTTTCTAGATAAGAATTAAGTTTTATTTTTATTAATTACTCATGCAATATGTATTGTCCATGATTAGCTACTGGTTATACTCTTTTCAAGGAAGTTTCAAGCAAACGAGTAGGGTTTAAAAACTTTACACCGTGTCTCATGCGGTGATCACAGATACAAAACTAATGCTAAAACACAATCTAAACATTCGTCACAATTATTTACATGGCATTTTCTAATTAACATTCCAATGTTATATTGGGAAGTCACAAAAAAAGTTCATTGGGGTAGTTGAGTTTCCGCTTATTATATCAATTTCAAAATCGAAATAGCAATGCGAAATAGTTCAGAACCAGAGTCCACTAGATACCTAACAGCTGCTTAGCATAAGTATCTAGTGGACCCTGGTTCAGACATGTAAACAATACGCAAAGCTTATGTACGTCATTGCATGTAAATCATAATTTAATTCCTTTGAAGAAAACATCATCAGCGATAATATACTCCTTGGAAGATTGGTGATTTATTGTCTTGATATGAGTATTTAATATTTCTAGCTTTGACCATCATCATCTTTTTATACAGGTTATTTTCCAATAGGTAACAATTTTCAAACATTTATATTGTTGAAGTTTCTATATAGCCTGTGAAAGCCAAGGGAATATTCCAGACCAAAGTTGTTTAACTCTGCACCAAGTGCGAGGGTCCGGGTGTTTTGATGTACCAGTTTGTTTCCTCCCTATTCAACAAGATAACAACCAGTGCTCGAGTGTCTGTTCGAAACGAACAACCAGTGTAGTTGATCAAGCCTGGTCTAGACCCTCACTTCAATTGAGCCTCGTTACGCGTGATTGATATGCGAGACACATTGCTCCTCTCTTGAATGCAACCGACGTGTGATGTTCTGCATAGCTAAACCTAGTCGCGCGTTAATAATCGTGAATAGTCTGTTTCTGCACGGTAATGCAGAAATAGTGCATTCTCTTCTAATTATCAAAAGATTATTTCTGTGTTTATGAAACTCACGTTGTGGACTCTGGCATGGCTTATTTATAAATGTGTTGAGGATTCATATTTACTAAATAATTGTGAGTGTAATTTATTAATGATAGTGATGTATAAAATGGTTTAAGTAATAAAAGTCTTCCTTTATCGTTGTTTTATTAACCTTTAGAAATAGTTGGATTTGGGTTTTCCATGAAATTGGATTAGTGAGTATAAATAGTCCAATGAGAAATTTCTATGAATACTTTCTGTTTTATTTCATTAAAATATCCTCATAAATATTTATTAGTAAACGTTTTGGTATAAACACTTCTTTAAATATACTTATTGACAAGTAAATTCACAGTTAATACTAAAGAATTGTATAGTTTAAATCATGCAAGAGTCACAATAAAAGAACTTAGATTAAATCAATACTTTTTTGCTATGCCATCTCTATGATGCGAGTGTCCTGTTCGATATGATGAGTGGTGATGGGTGGGAAAAATTACAATTACAAAATGTCATGTTCTATTTGCGATTCGAACCCACGTTCCTTGGGGTCTTAGGCTTCGTTTCTGCGCCCCAACCGTATGACCCACCGCGGATGACTCGATAGAAAAATATTGATACAATACTAGTCTATGCATGAAGAGAGTAACTGCAAAAGAATGAAAATTAAAATTATATTTTTTCTGAATTGGACACGTGCTGTCCTCACTCAAACTTCAACATAGGATCGTAATATGTCAAGAGCTTTTTACTGTGTGCTTATGCTCTGTGTTATTTGATATCCGTGTTATTCTTTAGCGTAGGAGGAAGCAAGCAGTCCGTGCCTACCACTAGCATCAAACATTTTGCACTTTTTACTCCATTTCCTGTAACTGGAGCACACTCATCAGCACACCACTGATAATACGAAACTTTGCGTTACTGCGAAACTTTTTTGTAGGGGTGCTCGCTGTAGGGTAATTAAAAAAAACATGAGTTTAACGGGTTATTTTGTAAAAAAAAAAGTAATGGTGACTGGTGAATAACCAACATTGTTAATTATTTCCCGATGAAGCAGGAAAATATATTGAATACAAACTGTTGAATATTGTTGAAATGTTATTTTTGAACTTATGAACCAAATCTAAAATCGCAAACGCACTTGTGTTCTATCATTTTGGTGTCATTAAAGAAAAAATCATTTCTGTTTTATGCCATATATGTTAAGATTAGGGCATCTGATGCGCCAGTCAACCGTTCAAATATAATTAATGATATAAATTACAATTATTAAAACACCGCAAACAAGGTTATGGTTTTTATTGAACGATATTTACAAGCTTATCCCGATTTCTTCTTAAAGTTCAGCTGGAATAACTTGGAAATATTCTTCACATTAAATAAAAAATAACCTTGGTTAATGTTGTTTAATTTATATTAGAATATCCAGGCTAATAATTTCTACTACCAGCGAATTAAATAAGTTGCTAATGTGTTTTGCTTAATTTTATCATTGTATTTTATTTACTACAATTCAGAAATTAAAAAAGTCCGCCCCAACCGGGAATCGAACCACGGATCTCCCACATTCCAGGTGGACGTCTTAACCACTAGAGATTTTTTTTTTTTTTAATTTCTGAATTGTAGTAAATAAAAACAATTACACCCACGGGAGTGTTTCCCGATTAACCAAATCGAGAAATTTATCATTGTAGTTACTATAATTGTTGATTTGCTAACTAAAGGGAATTACAATTTTTCAGCATTTCTCTTCTGACCTTAAGAGAGGTCAGAATCAGATGTGATCTTTGTCACTTTACTGAGAGTTTTACGTTACATATCAACGCGCATCAAAATCACGCCACCATACACTCAAGTTCACGCAATTAGCATGTGTTTTATTTGCACCTTGTAGCCAGTAGATTACATCATTGTAACATTATGTTCAACCGGTTCAAACAAGCTCACATTACATACTTCCTAATGAAGTATCAAATGAATAAACACACTCGCACTTTAATTAAATTATGAATACTAGAACAAATGCATACAATTGAAGAGCACTGATGATATCATCTCAGGTGTTTTGGGTTTGACGTAGTATTCTGTTATGTTATGAATCAGAATCATGATGGTTAAGACATGGTTAATGCTTTCGTACAAATTGTCGTACAATTTACTGCGTTGCCAATCAAATCAACTGTTGAATAAGTTAGAAAATAAATGTTTGCTCTGATTTGTAATTAATACACCATTAATCAAAGGATAACATAAATATACAAATTAAATGTATTCCACTGTGAAATCGTGAAATATACAATTTACTTTTTCGATTCACAAATTATGAAACACATTTTTACAATTGCAAATTCAATTTGTTAAAAATGAATGTAAAATTATGAAGCTTCTTACTATACTTTTGAAATATTCTTCAATATTGCCAAAATGTGAGCCTTGGTCTTATCAAATTAGAACAAGCAGTTACGATACCAAAACAAGTTAATAAAGATTGTATGACCATAACACACATTTTGTAACTAACAGTGTTGTTATCAGTGGTCGCACGCGTCAATACTATTTACTATAGAGTCGTAAACTTGATCGTTTAATCCCAAACCTGGATTCACTTTATGAGGACAAACGTAATGTATAGTAAAACGTAGTACGCGTGTATCTTTAAGACACTACACTTTCTTTGATAACTATTAACGGTCGCAGATTTGAAAGTGAAATAATACGTAAAGTCGGTGAATCGAAATATTTCTGAAGTCCAGAGTACCGTACCTATGATAATGATTAGGAAACGCTTAAGTCCCGCCACGTTGTTGGATGAGCGTAATTGGTGCATTGAGCTGCCATGTGTTATGCAAATTTTCTGTTATTCTGTGGAAAAATCATTACTTAGTTGAATTTTTTTTAAATTAAATTAAATAAAAAATTTACTTTAATTTTTTAATTTATTAATCGTAATTGTTTAAAAAAAATCGTTAAATTGCGATTTTACAAGAAATAATTTCTCGATTGCGCTCAAATTTTACACTAATATATTAATTCATAAAATTAAGGTTCTGCGAAAAAATCATTACAATCGGATAAAGCATGTAGATGTTAAAAAGTCAAAGAATTGTTTAAAAAAAAAAAACCCGTAAAATTTCGATTTTTATGATAAATAATTTTTTCAATTGCGCTCAAATTTCACAAGAATATCTTAAAATTTATAAAATAAAGGTTCTGTGCAAAAATCATTAAAATCGATAAAGCATGTAGGTGTTATAAGTCAAAGAATTTTTTTTTTAATCGAAAAAATCTTAAAATTGTGATTTTCATGAGAAATAATATTTCGATTGCGCTCAAAAACGTGGCCGTTCTAAGTTCAGAGATTTCGAAGGCCTCCATAAAATTTCATCTAAATCGGAGTATCGGTTTAGCCGGAATCGTGCGGACAAACAGACAAAAATACAGGAAAAAAAAACATTCCGGATTTTTTTCTCCAGTGTAGTAGAATGGAATCTTCGCTTCGCTCGCTACGCTCATCCAACTAAGTTGATATACTAGGAAAACGCTTAAGTCCCGCCGCGTTGTTGGATGAGCGTAATTGGTGCATTGAGCTGCCATGTGTTATGCGAATTTTCTGTTGTTCTGTGGAAAAATCATTATTAAGTTGAAATTTTTTTTAAATTAAATTAAATAAAATAAAAAATTAACTTAAATTTTTAAATTCGTTTTTAATTAATCGTATTTGTAAAAACAAATCGTAAAATTGCGATTTTTATAAGAAATAATTTCTCGATTGCGCTCAAATTTAACACGAATATATTAATTTATAAAATTAAGGTTCTGCGAAAGAATCATTACAATCGGATAAAGCATGTAGATGTTATAAGTCAAAGAATTGTTTAAAAAAGAAAAAACCCGTAAAATATCGATTTTTATGATAAATATTTTTTTAATTGCGCTCAAATTTCACAAGAATATCTAAATTCATAAAATAAAGGTTCTGTGCAAAAATCATTAAATAAGCATGTAGGTGTTAAAGTCGAAGAATTTTTTTAAAAATGAAAAAATGTAAAATTGCGATTTTCATGAGAAAAAATTTTTCGATTGCGCTCAAAAACGTGGCAGTTCTAAGTTCAGAGATTTCGAAGGTCTCCATAAAATTTCATCGCAATCGGAGGATCGGTTTAGCCGGAATCGTGTGGACAAACAGACAAAAAATACAAAAAAAAAAAAAAAAAAAAAAAAGAAAAAAAAAAAAAACATTTCCGGGTTTTTTTCTCCCGTGTAGTAGAATGGAATCTTCGCTTCGCTCGCTACGCTCGCTACGCTCATCCAATAACAAAAAATGTTACGCATTATCTCTTAGCCAAGCTTTGAAATAATAACACTAACATTTATACCATTTTTTAAAAAAAATGCTTCTTACAAATCGATAGTGCATTTGTCATTGAGTTCTGGATTGTGTTGAAATTTAGAATTGAAAGAGTGTAATTGGATGAGCGAAGCGAATACTGCAATCTAGGTGCCCGTTAGGGCGCCGCAGCCAAGCCGCGGTGCGCTACACACTCAAGCACCTTATACACCAAGCAGAGTTGGGTGATTTCGAGGTGTTACCCAGCCGTCATGTAACGTGATGTGATCTTGAAAACTATCACATTGGAGGTGATTTAGGTACCTGACTACTCATGCCAAATTTTTTTTGGGGTTCGATTATTCCTTCTTGGTGAAAAAATGGCTTGAAACATGCTCAAATCACTTTAAGGATGTTAGCTACTGCTACTGCTACTGCTACTGCTACTGCTACTGCTAACATCTAATACGTCGGCCCGCGATTCTGACCAGACGGGTGGGACTACAATGTTCATATTTTACATGGACATTAAGGTTATAGAAATATAGTCTCTTTTGAAAAAAAAAGTTGAAAAAGTTTGTTGGAAGGCTTCCAAATAAGGGTTTTAAATAAGCCTTAAACACTTGTCATACAATCAACAAGTAACCATAGTTACTTGACACTTGTTGACGGTATAAGCAGAGTAAGCGGGAAAGTGCGATACGTTAACAAATGGCGGACATTTTAAATTTTGCTTCTATGTGTGAAACGAGAAAAGTTGTCATTAAACTCTCATAAAACAAATCAGAAACCGTCCCTGGCCTAGGCCCAGATGTGGAAATTATTTATAATGCAAAGTGTAGGTCTAAAGTTCCATTTGGCTATAGGACTAGTAAAATTCATACTTACATTACATGTTTGACAAGCCTAGCCAACCCTATGCCAGCACAACATTGTTCTATGAGCTTGCTCATCTGTTTGTTTACATAATTGCAACAATCAAATCATTTCATACAACTCGTCTTTCGATTGGCCCGCGTTTATGAAGGCACTGCCATCTAGAATAAATATAGAACTTTTTCGAGCTCTTTGCTATACGCAAATCTTTTTAAAGTGTTTGGATTTCGTGATACTCTTTCAACATCCAATATAATTGGCTAGACCAGCAGTCGGTGGTCCACTTCCGGTACAATTAGAAGCCATCTTAAAATGACAGTTTACATGTTAATCAAATGGGAGCGATTTGTGGCCAAATAGTTCTCAAGATTGCCGCCAGGTTGACAGGTAAGCATACTAGCCTTTAACACCAAATGATTACTAAATTCCCTTATGCAATCACTTCGTATTGTTTCTTTTGTTTAATACCATGCTGCACAAGCTAAAAACATATCAAACAATCCAGTAAAATACTTTATTGCATTAAAAAAGCATAAATTAAAACACCAAATCGCCATCTTGAAATGGGCCGGTTGAGTCTTCAATTTGCTACGCTCGCGCCCGTGCGGAGGTATAGGAGACTGCTAATCTAGCCTACTATAGGGGTTTAATATCAATGCTTTCAACTCACAACCCATGACGTTTTCCACGATACCGTTCAAGAATACCAATTCCTTCGAAAACGAAAACGACTTCGTTTTCAAATTGCGTTTTCAACTCATCTCCCACGAACTCAAGAATTGGGGTCCAGTCCTTATACCGTCGTTATACCATGGTTATACCACCTATACCCAGGATGTACATGAATCCGGGTCTAGATATTTTACATCCTATATTTTTACTGCTAATACCATAGAATTTAAATCAACTTTGATAAAAATATTATATTTTAACAAATAATTTTGTAATGGAACTTGAAAAAGTAATGAGATCACACACATAACAAAAACTTGTAGAAATACAGCCAAACCTTACACACTCAAAAGGAATGAGATCTAAAAAAAGGGCCAAGCTCATCTACCCTTCCACATAAACGTACAGTGTCCCATAACAGCATCCTCGAAAAGCTTGGCAAAATAGAATTTGCATGTTATTACGTTTAAATTAATTAGAAAAAAGAACTTGGATAAACTATTACGTTAAATTAATAATCGCAAATTCTATTTTGCCAAGCTTTTCGAGGATGCTGTTATGGGACACTGTACGTTTATGTGGAAGGGTAGATGAGCTTGGCCCTTTTTTTAGATCTCATTCCTTTTGAGTGTGTAAGGTTTGGCTGTATTTCTACAAGTTTTTGTTATGTGTTTTTCACTTACCCTGAGAAAATTATCTCGAGTGTTTTTTTTTGGTCTGTTCGCTCTCTACCGGACAAACGGCATAGGCGATCTTGATGAAAATTTAAGGGGACATTCGAAATATTTGAACTTAGATCTGCTTTTTTTTGAGTACAATGGAAGAAATATTTCTCATGAATATCGTATACTTCGATTTTTTCGATTTTTAAATGCGATATTTTTCGTGATATTTGGCCCACGACCGGGCAAACGGCTACTCCAATCTTGATGAAACTTTATACGTTTGAAATCACTGAACTTAGTTATGTTATGAATAAATGGACAATCGAAGAAATATTTCTCATAGAAATCGTACTTTTAGGGCAACGATAATCAACCATAAAAGCTCATCCATCAACGCGACTGGAAAAAAGCGTTAGCGAAGCGGCCTAGTTTATACATTATCGTTTTACTGTGATATGAAGCCAAATATATCTACAAGTATTTGATGCGTGTAGTCAACCACTCGCTATTTACCTGTCAGACGCTTGTGCCCCAGCCAAGGAGTCAATGCCCGAAGACAATTCGCTCAGATCAACTCAAACAACAATTAGCAACAAGTTTTCACGGTGTACATCCACATCTTCACCGGCACACGCACACGCACATGAACACGCATAGCCACTTCCCAGTTTCCATCATCGGCAACAGAGAGCAACAGCGCGGTCCTCCCACACGGGTTCCGGATGTGATGCGAAGTGTCGCGATTATTTTTAAAACTAGGCCGTCCTATGAAGCTGGACGTCACCCATGTTAGTAGGGCCTCGAGCGCTCGCCGGGCGTGGATTAGTTGGAGTCCTAAATGTTTTATAGCAATAAACAATAAAAAAGATGAAAGTAACTTTTAGCAATTAGGCTATTAGGCGAATTTAAAAGTATTTGAATGCTGGTACACCTAGAGAAAAGTGATCAAATTTATCAGGACATAATGATACCTGTCCTTAACGAAATTATTCTACTCTCGGCCGGCATCTTAACTCAACTTAACTGACAAATCTATAATTAAGTTTGATTGAAAAATAATCCCTCTGATTATAGACTAAACTTCTAACGAAAGTTGTCATAACAATATTATATACTTAGAAATGGTTAAAACACTTTCGTGGTTTGGATGCTTCAAAGTTCAAACGACTACTTGTTGATCGACAGTGACACTCAGCGAGTGGAAACCGAAAACTTCAGTGGCTCGCAAAGATGTTAGATTCTATTTACGAAGCTGTCACTTTTGATCTGACGAGTCGTTCACAGTCCCACTAATGTCTTGCACAGACGTAACAAAGCACTGACCGAGTATCGAACCCTGACTTTGAAGTTCGATCTATATCCAGACTTCGATGTTGTACCAAGGGTTTATCTCCACCTAACTAAGATCACCGCTTCACCATCACTACACAGATTTATGATGTGAGATAAGATGAGTTATGAGAACACTTTCTTAAGCTGATCACAGTCATAATATTCAAAGATCTCAGTCCAATAAAATATAGTGCTCTGTGTTAAAATATGGTTGATGACCATTTTTTTAAATAATTTTTCGTGGGAAATCTGCCCAGGGTGCAATTCATGCCCTCTTCAGGTGTCTAACTAGGTCAGCTGTGAAGGGATGTCCGAGGGCTGTTTAAGACGACTCAATCACTTGCATTCGCATAAATGACTGAGGAAAACTTCGGAAAAACCTTCAGTCAGGATTGACCCCGAACCTCCCGAATCAGAGTCAAGCGCTTAGCGCTCGAGCCTACACTGTCGGTATATGGTTGATGTTAGTTATCATTGCTTACTTTTTAAGGACTTTTTAGGATGATCGTGAATTAATATTATATAAGGTGTCACCGACGGAGGCAACTCATATACGTAACGTACGAGAATCTGATTTGGGAGTTTACGGGCTAGATACCCAACACTGGCAAGTGGCAATCCCGACTAAATGAATATCCCTAGGTTTTCTTCAGTCGTTAAACTCTACTTAAACAGCCCATGGTCATTACATTTACAACTACACCCTAATTAGTCACCTAAAGATGATCACAACGGATATATCTATTTTGCACCCTAGGGGACATTTCTGTACGATACAGTGATCGAGTATCGCGTCAAAGTTGCATTGACCACCAATAACATTTGTTAGCAATTTTGTAAACGACGCTGACCATAAACCATTTTACGTTTCTTGTAACTGAGTGCTGAAGTTGTGTATTCTTTATTCTTCGCGTACTCAAATTTAGTCTTTTAACAATGACATTTAATACATAAAATGCAAACTACAGTCTTCCGAAATATACATTCGAAATGTTTATTATAACAACAATGAGTATATAATGAAAAAATCGTAAGCAATGGGAGGGACGTGTGTAAACATTTTAAAACATTATTTTACGTAGTAAGAAATACTCGGAAATGGCGTACTTATACATCGGTTATGCATGCTGGTACTAAACAGTACCATTATATTTGTGTTCATATAAATAATTATCGGGTTCGAATCCCGTCGAGACCAGCAATCCTGACTGATGGTTTCCCCCGTTTTCCTCATTAGTTAATGCGAATGCAACAAGTCCTCTTAAACAGCTCCCGGACATCCCTTCACAATTATCCTAAAGGCTATAAAGAGGGCACTGTGCACTAAATGAATAAAATACAATAACATAAATTTAATAATGACATTATAGAGCCTATGACAATCCGTTATTGGTAACATTAGTTCTTATATGAAGTATTATGTAAATCATTTTCCATTTACCATTGAACTTCGTAACGCTGGTGTTCACTGCATGATTAACATGACACTTGTATTTGTTTCTTATGGAAATGTAATGTTTTTCTTAGAGTGACATAACGCTGCAGTTGATTGCGCATGCAGTATTGATGCATGCATGATTTCATCGGATGTGTATTTTAGTCCACAACGTAGCTCTGCTAAAGTGCTCAAGCGAACACGCTTTGTGAAAAAATCCAGTCAAATTCGAAAAGTAGAATTTCTACGCGACTATAGCTTATTTTCAAACTTATTTACTACTAAAACTTAGTATCTTCGTCAAGTAGTGAATATATTTTTAAATTTTGGTCCTGATATAAAATATAGTTTTCTGTATTTTGTATATTTCAACTTTTGAACGATAGTGTAAAGGTGGTTTGAAAGCTTCAAAACTTTAGGTTGAAATGGAACTAATGAAAAAAAAAACGATTCTCAAAATGTAATTGTGCATTTGGGGTGCTGGCTACACTGTTGTTCAAAAATTGAAATATAATGGCCAATAGTGAGGTTATGTCCCACCCAAAAACTTACACACAATATGTTGATGTTATAATAATAACCCTCTTTCACTGAGTCAACTTTCTTGGAGTTGTAAGTTATTGACCCTGGGGTGATAATAGCCAATCATTAATTCGAATCATTGGGATATTTAATTCGCTATAACGCTATCTCCCGGGTCACTGATTGCCTGGCTAATGATGAAGTATTGCTCAAAAGAAATGTTTACAAAACAAACGACGAATATATTCATATCTTTATTTACACTTCACAACAACACAGATAGAGAATACACATTCAATTGAATATAACTCAATACTATTTATGGTGACAAATAAAAATAATATGATAACAATATCAAATATGGACTATTTTCGTGTATTGTTCTATTTATGTACAATGCAACATTCTTGCCAAATTATGAGATGATAACTGGATTTAAAACAACGTATAGGCTCAAGCAGGATAACTATAGCTGTATTTAGACGGTTCAATGTTTCGTTCAAGCCATTGAATTCAATTGTTTGATTAAATGAGTTTTCCTTCAATGGCACCGTTTAGACGGTTAAATGAATTTGTGATGACAAACTTCTAGACATTTACACGGGTGTCTGGGACATATTTAAACAGTTGTGACTAATTTTCAATACATAGAACCGTGTAAATAGCTGTTCAATGTTTCCTTCAATGGGTCTTGAATCAATCCCTTGAAAACAATGGCCTGAACGAAACATTGAACCATCTAAATATAGTTTTACAACCAAAGAGTACCAAAAACCAATTGTAGCGTAAATATAAACCCCAGAATAAATACTGTTTATGGTTTGGAAGTGGGAAACACGAATATGATTATACAGCAAAAATGTTTTGACAACTATAACCATCACAGAATACAGTCCCCCCCCCCCCCCCCCCCAAAAAAAATGATGGCTAAGTACAACATTTATTTATTTAAAAATACATACATCTAATGGTAAGACGTCAATTTTGTTTATATGCCTTCTAAAGGCAATTTTTATACTAAAATGTTATGAACTAATTCAATTAAAAAAAATTATCACCCCTGAAAAACCTTATTGTACATGTTATTAAATTTACTGAAGGTGGTGTCTGCTTTGAATAGGAATATTCTGTTTTCGAGCTCGAACACCAAATTCTCGTATCTTTGATAATGAAATGAACCAAAACATCGAGCATTCTATGAAGACGATGATTGTATCAAATACAGTTTCGCCAACCCCACATCACGGGTCTCCTATGTGCGTCCTAATTTAATTTACCGATAACAGAAATATCAAATTCCCACATTTGAATTTTCATTCTCGATTTTCATTGTCAAGTAAAAAGTCGCAATAATGAAACAATGGACCAACCCGTACCACCCTCGTTGATAAGTCGTAATTACAATATTACGGCATAAGCCTTAAAGCGTGACCACATATATTTTACTGTTAACTGAACAATGAATAGTTAAAGTTACATTTCAGTGCTTTATTGTTCCTCAATGCAATGTGGTTTAGTGCTCATAATTTACTCGCGGTTAAACAATGGCAAAGTACCTTAACACGTTGTTGTCTACACACTACACGTTCTACAAACCCCATATTATGATGTCTTGTTATTTTCATAGTAAGCAGATTTTCTTGATTGGTAGTAATACTTTCTTCCTCAATTTCTGGATCACTTGGAAACTCTATCGTTTGTCCTATCAAGTTGAGGTTTGCACCAAAATGTTGAGTAAGAATATTAAAATTGCGGTATCAGAGCAAAGTTTCCCAAATTTCTCACTTTTGTTATTAATCTGACCATAAATATGACACCAAACAGGTAATTTTTGGTAAAAGCGCAAGCTTGCGTAGGGGAAAAACATTTGAAACGTTAAATTGTGCTCTGATATTAAAACGTAACTTAAAAACTTATGACCGAGGCCACTACTTACTTAAAAACGAATTTTCGGGTGAACTAACTTATTACCTCATACCTAACAATTCGGTGAACTTCTCATCATCAGGTTGATTTAATCATCTCATCAACCTGATGATGGGTGAGGAAGTTTCACCCGAAAATTCGTTGTTAAGTAAGTAGTGGCCTCGGTCATAAGTTTTTAAGTTACGTTTTAATATTGTTCCGGGCCAATAAGCTCTTTTTATAGAATGTGCTCTGATAGCGACATGCGCTCATCCCTTGTTAACATCGTCCCAAACAAAAATTTTTTGGGTGAAAATTAAAGGTCCAAAAGTGGTTCAGACTGTTTGTGAAATTAGCTGTATTTTCCGAGCAAACGAATTTTATTTATTTTATTTTATAATTGTAAAAAAAGTTGGCCCGAGCTCATCAAACAGTCTCAACACTTGATTTGCGACAATACCGTACACTTTAATGAAAGATAATACATTCCCTTAGTACCTTGTAATCCCGGTTGGCTTTGTTGCAATGGTGATACTTTCTTTGCCAAAGTACCTAGACCCTTTTGGACAGGTTTACAGATAACCAAATTCCTTGTTTTGTGATAGATTGAGATTAAACTCTTTTGGCACAAATTAATACTTGATTTTCGACAATTTCTTGCACTTGAATTCTGCTAAAGTACCTAGCCCTTTCAGGATATATCGACACCCATCTTTCCTTGTTCTGTCATAGGTCGAGTCCATTGGCAGGAATTATTATTTAAATTTCGACATTTTTTGCACTTAAAGACAAACTTAACACCCCTTTAAATATCTTATTTTATACTAGCTTTTGTTGTAGGCAGTACTAAATACTTCTTAGGGCAAGTTATATCCAAGTGCTCTGTCTTTCTCATAGTTTCGTTTGTTGTATTGGCAGCAAGTAGGGCTCCTTGTTATGCGCCCGACCCACACACACTGTGAGAGCAGGGTTGCCAACTCCAGGGTTGCTGAAGACTCGAACTCCCCCAGGAGTGTAGTCTTGGTACTGCAAGGTGTGTACGGCGGTCAGGCCGGCACGTTGGCAAGCCTTGGCGGAGGCTGTGCCCGTACAGTCAGCCTTCAGCACCGTGAAGCCTTTAGAGGCACCGAGTTCGATGCCCGCGCGGAACAGTTTGGTGCCAAGACCTGCGGCAGAGGATAATCTTAGATATAGGAAACATAGACAGAGAAAATAGACTTACTGAGCATGGACTAAACATAGAGAGATTCTCACATTTTTAATGCCACGATAAATTTTGTATTCAGCTTTCAAAAGCTATCCCCAACAATTACACGCAAGCAAGTATTATAATACAATACAATAGTTTTAATAGTTTTATTTCCAAAGCTCAAATACATAGTAAATCGCCTTGACCTTTGTCATGCATGGGTATTTGGAAATTTTTAAATACTACATGATAACAATACAATACAATATTCAAAATTAAACAATAAAAACTATATTATTCATGTACACACTCCAGAGTTGCATTTCCTCCCTGCCCGATGATATGAGCAGGTCAGAAAAATAAACCATTTTATACTGGATAACAAGGAAGAAGAAAGTTTGAAGAGGAAGCGGATATTATCTGAAATAATACGTTTCATTGATGAAAGCTCGTTGTTGGTGGAGGTGCCGGGTTTTCTAAGGTTATAAAACTAAAAATCCCTTCTGTTAGTGGATTTGAAAGCTCGTTGTTGGTGGAGGTGCCGGGTATAATGTAAAGTTTGTCTGACGCTAGTTGCGCCCCTATGACTTCCAGGTTTACCAAAAACATTTGGTATCATCCTTGTTGAAGTGAAGGGCAATTACAACAAAAAACGCGTGTTCTCGGAGGCATTGAGACGTATTTTATTTTATTTTTTTAATTTTAATTTATTATTTAACGTCTATCCTATTCAGTTATAAAAAACTGATTTACAAAGGAGGACATCACATCACACGCATAGACGTACGCACGTCCAGACAATGTGATGCTCCCCTTTCCGAATAATGGTTTATAATTATAAATAAAGTAGCAAAGGGTTAAGAAGGGAGACTATATTCAAATTAAAGGGAAAGTATTTTATTAACTATATTTTATCATTACTAACGTACTATGTAAGTTTTCTATTAGTATTTCTCACTGTTGGCTTGATTTCATTGACGTAAGTTTACACATTTTGGTGGAGGTGCCGGGTTAGTAAATGCCCTGTTTTGGTGGAGGTGCCGGGTTACTGGACCACCAGGGTAACTAAACACATTCTGTGTTGTCCATGTTTAGTTTAAACGTGAGACTTGACACAAGCTCAAACGGACGGGTAGCAAAGTGATGCATATATAGGGGACCTTCGATCTCTATACCTTCATGTATTTTCGTTCTTAATTGAATTTTACTTAACACAACAACAAACACAACATAATGCGCCACTCTAGCCTAAGGGACGTGGGGAGGACACAACCATGCTCGAGGGGAAAGTTTCTCCCGGAGCTCGCTTCTAGTTTCAGGGAGTAACATATTCCTCCACATAGTTGATGTTTGGAGATACTCTTTTCCTCTTTTATCGCCTTTTAGGTTAGCATAGCCATACTATGGGCTTAATTCTACCCCGGACCCAGATGTAAGAATAATTTAAATGATTTTTTGAATTGCAAATTTATGCACACCCCTGTACGTACACCCGGCGTCAGAAGTAAATCAAGGGGTCTCGTTATATCTACAATACCCAGCCCTTGATTTACTTCTGACGCCGGGTGTACGTGACGTTGACCTATGACCCACCTCGTCCCACGTGTGTTGGTTCTATGGACACCAACCCCAGCTCCAGGACCTCGTCGACGCCGTACTTTGAGAAGAGATCTAGTTGTTGATGGACCGTGATGAGCATCTTGACCACGTTCTGGAGGAGCACGTCCTCGTCGTAGCTGCCCTTGGAGGGGGACATGACCTCAGCGCGGGTCAGGGGTCTGGGGGCAGAGTAGCGTACAACGTTAGACACAATGTATTCAATACCTTAGAGTGGATACAAACTCTTTAATAATTCAATTATAACTTTAAAATTAAAACGAAAACCATTAGACCCTTTCAGAGGTCATGATAAACTGATACGATTATAGGCCTATATAAGACGTAATAACTTTTACTCATATCAGTAATAATAATAGTTATGTATTTTGTTTTTTTGTCATTTTGTGATGTACTCTTTCTCGTGCAAACATCTTTCGTTTTGATCTGAATAAACAAGAGGTACTTATATTTTCTGTGATAACATTTTACCTTTTATTTCTTGATTTGGTTGGTCGGGAAACACTCCCGTAGGTGCAATTGTTATTATTGACTTCAATTCAGAAATTAAAAAAGTCCGCCCCGATCGGGATTCAAACCCGGATCTCCCGCATTCCAGACGAGCGTCTTAACCGGGCGGACATTTTTATTTTCTGAATTGTAGTAAATAATAACATTTTACCTGTGAAAGTGTTTTTTTTTGTGTGTAAAATACACATTTCTTACAATTAGTAATCTGTGTTTTTTAAATTAGTATTTTTGTTACAGCAATAATAAGTTAGGTCATATTAGTAAGTATTCATCGTTTGTTACTATATCAATACAAATTTAGCTGTTTTAATGCCTAGCTATAGATTTTTTTAGATGTAGTATCTAATATAATGCACATATCCTTGGGAAAGGTGTGCATATAACTAAACAATCCCAAACACCGTTTACTTAAAACCCATACGATCTTGTGGATGGTGCTTTGTGTATGTCTATAGCTATACATCAACTCGAAATAAAGTTTAAGATGAAAGAACACGAGTTTCAGGCAAATTCTTGTTCCCTCGGCTGACTGACACCACAGTTCTTTGAAACAAATATACTCATATTACAAAATTATAATTTGGATTATAAATAGCAATTATTTCTCGTCTATTGCAGGTCAGAAGCGAGGAGCTGTCTACTACAAGCTGTCTACTACAAGCTGTCGACTTCAAGCTGTCGACTACAAGCTGTCTGGATGCCATAGTTTGCCATGGAAATATTGATCTAATGTAAGTTTTCTCTCAGTTTTATTCTGGTGGGTGGTGGAACAAACATATATTTATGACATTGGTTGTTCTAAGTAACTACAATAGAATAATGTTAACTTTCGATCATCAACAAGCAATTTTCCTCGTGATCGTACTTATATATCAGCTGGCATTTCCCTTCTACCCCTAACCAAATAAAATCAATCCTTGTCAGACACCTAACTCCATAGTTGGCCGAATCCTCAACCGGTGAGTTAAAAAGTAGCTAGCCCGAGTTGCCTGTGGCCATGTAAAGTCAGCATCGGCCTGCTTTGCTCTTTGTGGACTCATCCAACTTTTTCTCAAATCTTTTTTTAAAATCTCTTATATTCGAAATATGAACCCGCGTCCGTTTATACTTTATTTGATTTGAACTTGCGCCCGAACCATGAATTGTGCTATGATCCATTGAGGACGGCTAATTTTAGTAATTCTTATACCAATTTTAATTCCTGACTCGCAACGTATAGGTGTCTGGTTAATGAATCAAGGTGTCAATAATTTCGGGTAGTCTTTTTCTGGATATACATAATTACCCTGACAAAGTTGTGTAGGTTTATATTTTTACTGAGTTAAGTACATCGTTGTAAATTGACCACTCTATATTGACACTCAAAGAACATTCAACATAGTATGTACACCCTCGAGGAGAAGTAAATCAAGAGCTGGCTATAGAAGATACATCTAGACCCCTTGATTTAGTACTTATGATCGATGGCGTACAATGTACATAGAAGTAAATTAGTAATAGCAAATCTCTTTCTGTTCTTTTACATTCTTACATTGAATTTGAAATCTTATCTTTAATATCTATTACTAGAGGTTCGGGAAAATGTTTTTTTTTTAATAAAACCGAAATAACACTGTCAAGCGGTAGTAAAACCATATTACACCAAATTAACAGTTATTCTGCGAAATAAAACCTTATTTTGCTTTTTCCTGTATATCAACGTTATTTCCACTATTCACGAACTTTAAATATTAACTTGCTGACGAGTGTGTGTTACTAAAATTCAAGCTAAACAAAAATGACCCATAAATTATTGACCTTTAAAGTGAGACTGCAGAAACTATCCGTAGTCGCAGGTATCTGTGCGATAAAAATAATGGTGATTTGTATGCATATTGGAATTCTCTATATGCATATTAAATTATAATATTTTTTATATCCTGCTAGAAATGCGAAAATAAAATGAAAACATAGAACGCAACTTTTTACAATTAAATAAAACAAAATTTAGGAAAAAATAAAACCATTTTCACGGACCTAGAACATGATTGCCTATAGAAGCAAGACTGCTGTTTGAATACAAACCAAGTGTTTTACCTACTGAGGCACGAACCAACGACCTTCTGGCTGGAGGTGTCCACTGCCATGACGCACAGTCCGCTCTTGAGTTGTGTGGTCGCGTAGCTTCTGAACTGCCTCTCTCTCGCCCCCGTCACACAGGGAGGGAAACACTTGCTGAAACATACAGAAACTTGTGAGATACTGTGGGGTGTATAATTACAACAACCCGAGGAAAAATAAGATTTATTTACTACTAGGCCGCTTCGCTAACGCTTTTTCCAGTCGCGTTGATGGATGAGCTTTTATGAGTGATTATGACCCAAATATCACGAAAATATCGTATTAAAAGTCGGGGAAAAATCGTAAAAGTACGATTTCTATGAGAAATATTTCTGAAAATGTTTCTTAAATCATAACATATATAATTTCAGCGATTTGAACGTTTCCATAAAGTTTCATCAAGGTCGGAGTAGCCGTTTGTGAAATATCACGGAAATACCTCATTAAAAATCGTCAAAAATCGTAAAAGTACGATAATCATAAGAAATATTTGATCGATTGTACCAAAAAAACGTGGCAAGCCTAAGTTGAGAGATTTTGAAGGTCCCCTCAAATTTTCATCACGATCGCATGTTTATGCCGTTTGCCCGGTAAAGCGCGAACAAACTGACAAAAAAATATATATGAAAATAATAAAAACACCCGAGCTAATTTTTTTGGGGGTCAGTGAAATTGAAGTCTTCGCTTCGCTTATCCAACAATTTAAAACTGCTTTGAATAACATTACAATTTGGTGGCAGAGTACAATATTATTACTAAAAATAAGTATTGCATAATTATTACATCTTAGTAAATCACAACCTGAAGTCTATTTCTAAAAATACTAGTTGCTTGTAAGTCCTTGAATACTTCTTCAGGTAACACCTGTTGAATGTTTATTTCTCTTTAATAAATAAGTACTATTTTATTTTGAAAGAAACACTGATAGGTCCTTTAGGAAAAGGAATCAGATTAGGGCATATCTGAAATTGGTTGATCCTGTGGTGAATCTAATTATAAATCTTTATCACTAAATACGATCTCATTTAAATAATTTTATCAAAGTGGCACACTTTTAGCGTTATCTTTATAAATAGTGTAATGTACTTAGGCGCAATAACGTAAGCTAACTTGTAACCATAATACAATGGTATTTAATTCAGCACAATACTCGTTTATGATAGGTAGAGGTTCAGTTGATTCTTGATGATTGACAGGGGTTTAAAACCCCTTGATAACGTACATGTCATATACGTCTCATTATACAACTGTAGGCCTATTAGCTACAGTCGTTCAATGCAAATTTATGCCTGTTAGCTCACTGACTGACAATACACATGACCAAAACTTTGGACATCAGTTAACTAAGCAATTATTATTTATGATGTTTAAGAAGAAGAAAAATTGTTTGTTTATTTTTCCCAACCAATGAACAATAATTGACATCAATGTCCTACAGGTATTGTATTGTGCACTAAATAAGGAAATTGTTTTTATTTCACATATACTTATTTTGTGCATTTCCAGGCCCTAACCTAGATTTTTGGTACCTGAGATTATAATCAAACGGTTAGCATGCAATTAAGTAACCTAAGTGGGCAAATTATTACGAGTTATTAGATTGTGACGTAATAATATAGGTGATAGTGAAAGTGATAGAGACAGTCATGGTGATTGTTAGTAAAAGGGATAGAGATAGCGTAAGTGACATTGATAAGTATAGTGACAATAATAGTAAAATTGATAGTGCAATGATAATAAAAGTGATAGAGACTGTGACACTGATAGTGATAGTGACACTGACAGAGAAATTGATAGGCCTAGATACATATATAACAGTGGCAGTGACGTTGACAGTATACATTGAAAACGATAGTGACAGTGAAATAACAGTACAGTAGAAGTGAAAGTGACAAAGACAGTGGGCGTGACAGTACAGTGATAGCCACAATGACAGTGATGGTGACAGTGAAAGTGACAGTGACAGAGAAATTGATACCCAGATATAGTAACAGTGGCAGTGAGTTGACAGTACATTGGAAATGACAGTGACAGTGAAAAAATAAAAAGTGAGACTGGCAAAGACAATGGGCGTGACAGTACATAAACAATGAGAGTGATAGTGCTAGTGATAGTGACAGTTAAAGTGACAGTGACGTAGACAGTAGATTGAAAATGACAGTGAAAGTGAAATAACAGTACAGTAAAAGTGATAGCGGCATAGGCAATGGGCGTGACAGTACAATGATGGCAACAGTGACAGTGACAGTGGGCGTGACAGTACAGTGATAGCGACAATGCCAGTGATAGCGCTAGTAATAGTGACAGTGAAAGTGACTGACAGTGAACTCACCTGAGAGGCTCATCCCGCAGGAAGATGGGCGTCACGTGATCCAGGACATCCTGATACCTGGTCTCTGGCACCGGACCGATCTGGATGTTGTTATCCTTGTTTGTCGACATTGTCCGGGTCGAATGATGACTAACCGGAACCGCACTTGTGCGCAGGTCACCGCGCACGACTCGACTGACCGCTAATCTCAACTGAAAACCAGACACACACACATCGTTCAACGATAATTGTTAGGTTTCTCATCGTGGCTGTTTAATGATGGGATAACTAAATCCCACAGCGGAGAATCTTGCTAGGCCACTTTCTGTCGACCCTAGAGGTGAACGAGTGTTTTTTGCGCACATCACACCTGAGTATAAACGCTAGGCTAAAAGTTGATCACCCACACTATTGGACGGAGAAAGTTGCAAGAAATAATAACACTTTCGGCTGGAAGGATCGAATAGTGTACCGTAAGACAGAGCCAAATTCCTGAGGTTTAAGTGGTCTAAGCGGACAGGACGCGCGTCCGGAATGTGGGAGACCCGGGTTAGGGGCCCCGAGCGAGGTTGGAGTTCTAAACACCTACCTCGTTCAGGTTCAAGGAATATTTCTCATTTGCATTTATTATTTGTTAGTTTTTTTCTGGCATTGTCCGCGTCTATTCAAGCAATATTCAAGTATAAAACACAATGACTTGACTTTTGAGCATGGTGTTGACTTACCAACTCGTATATTATGCTGTGCTTAAAATAGATGAGGTTGTCAGGATGGATAATTGAGTAATTCGCGATTAATCTAAGAAACACCTTGAAACAACTTTCGTTGAGTTTGCAAGTGCCGGGCATCGAACCAGCCACTACACGAAAAAGTATCTCACGTAACGCATGAGCAGATGCTGGAGTGGTAAAAACGAAATTCACACCGCTTTATACAAAATTATAAACTTTTAGTACCATTCAATTAAAAAAAGGATACAATTTATTGATTGTCGCCTTAAATACTAGACTCTGAATTCTCACAGCTATGTTTTACTGTAACTCGCCAGTCCCAAAAAATCCGATAAAAGATACTTAATTTTCAACGAAATTCTGAAATATCAACAAAACCAAACATTTCTTTTTGTTTTTCCACCACTAATACCCACCTCTGCTCGTGAGCTCGGTGTTATTAGTGTACGCAATAAATCATTGACTCGGAAATGCTGTCTATGTTTCGTAATGTGACCTTTTATTGGATTCCGAGTGGACATCATTGCGCATCTAGCAACAAGTGGTATGAACAGTGAATTGTGCGTGCCACCCCGCCTGATTAATTGCCAGCCACTTTAGATAGGGAGTTTAATTAAAATTCAGGTGTTATTGTGAATTGGCCGACAAGGGGGGAAGGGCGGGGTAAAGAGAATGTTCGATAATCCAATAATTGTTGAAATGAAAATGTTTTTATTTCTGCGAAACAAATAAACTAAATTTATACATTGCTTTACATTTAACATAACAGCTGATCCGCTTTAAAAACATTGTAGGAAAAACACCCACGTAATTAATGACTTAATTACTCTCACTCATATGTTATTGGCCTTTCGACCACGAGCTGCTTATTGAGAGCTGCAAATGCTATGACAAGTTGAATACACTTTCAACTCTATAATATGGTTTGCAAAACTTCTTGGGCAACTATGAATGAGATAAATTCAACTGTTTAAAGGGCTATACATTCGATTGAATACTTATATAGACTGTCCCAGATAAGGTTGCACTCGACTGAGCTCTTTGTCAGTTAATGCTTACTTTAGTTATTATGAAATATTTAAGTAGGTACATTTATATAGATAATGAATGACAAAATAAAAATAAATGCAAGTATGTCTATTTGTCAACGTTGATGCTGTGCACGATTTTCAATTCATTATGTGAGTGGGAGTTTACACCCCCGACGGGTGTGTGGTGTACTGCGTCTCCCACTCAGTCATGGCAGTCTACCACACACCCGAGTATATGGCATTTAGCGAGATCTCCCGTAATGCTTTGCGCGCGATATTGAGGGCGCTGTTGATGATGTGTACCATATTATATGCTCGGTGAGTGGTGGAATTAAAATTAGTATGGCCACAGATACTCGTCTTTAATCTTTAGTATAGAGTATACTAGTAAACACCACGAATATCAAGACTGAAATAATTAATAATAAGTCACACTCACGCTTGGTGCTAAATTGAAAAGTGATCCACATAACTACCCACTCCAATAGTTTCTTAATCGATTTCCTTCTATTTCAAGTAACCTAGCACCAAAATCAAATTCATTTATTCAGTCAACTGATTTTCCATACATATACATGCTAATACTAATTTATACTAATATATTATGTACATATATAGATTAAATATTTATGATATATACTGATACACACACAACTAAAAATTCCTTATCGTTAATAAACGAATAGGCTACTTACGTAACGTTCTTAAATCTCAATGTTCGTTTCCTAACTATTATTTAGGAAACAAAACCTTGATTAAACAATGAGAGAAGCTAGCACCCACACGCACGCACGCACACACACTCGTGCAGGTAAGCACCCTCCAAGGACATACACTCGGCTGCAAGTGCAACTTCACACCGGTCAACAGGTGTTCACAGTGATCTTCCTCTGGCTCGCGTCTTCAACAAGTGTCCTAGCCTCACACACAGATAGCACTATCACGTCCCGCTAGATGTCAACATCTAGGACGTATCTTATCTGAATAATGCACCCGATTATTGTTATCACTGGAAGAGAACGTCATATGAATTCACGCGATGCGATGTGGAAAAAAGCTAGCAATCGAATCTACGATTTTTTTATTGTCGATTCCGACCGGAACGTAACATTATATAAGACCAAGATAAAACAGTTATCTGTAATGTTTGGTGTAAATGATAGTTGGTTGCCAACATTGGCAGAAGAAAGTAACCAGCAACCAGACAAAACGACTCAGAAATTTCGGATTATCGTATTTTTATTGATTTAATCGAAACTGCTATCTATATAAGTAACGTGCTTCGACAGTTCGACTCGAGTTTCTTGGTAGGCCTACCCTTTTATAATCGTGTTCTAACCGTCGAAAGTACATGGCCCTTCGGTTTGTTGTGTCTTCGAGTCATACTTATATCCCGAGATCATATACAATAGTATCAAGACCTGGCAATATATAGAGCATACCCACCTACTTATTACTTAACTCTCATACGCGCTATGTAACGCACCTAAGGTAGGAGTCTCACCTTGCAACATGTTCATCTCCTCACATGCAAACTCACCATAGGCGCTTCACCTAGCAATATGTATGGGCCCAATTACGATCTACCACCTTACTTGCTAGTACTCACATGAACTCTGGTCTCCGAGCCCGCTCGTGACTGGGGAGAGCGGCTAACTGCCAAGTCGGACGGCGAACGACGGCCGACTGTCCAGCTCCGGCTTATACGAGAAAATCATTATCTTGTTTCGCGCGCTCTTCGTCGTCGACGACGCTTCCGGCTTCGCACCTTTAGCGCTATCTTCTACTGTCACTGTCACAGTCACTCTTACACACAATCATTGTCACAGTCACTCTTACACACAATCATTGTCAGTCACCATCACTATCACTGTCACTGTCACTGTCACTATCACTATCATTGTCACTATCACTATCACTATCACTTTTACTATACAATCACAATCACAATCACTACCACTATCACAGTCATTATTACCATCACTATCACTGTCACTGGAACACGTAATAACTCGCAATACTCAAATCTAGTAGGACGCTGGTTTGATACCCCACACCGGCAATTTTGAGATTTAAAACGAGCTAGCATAGGGGATACTATTCATTTCTACACAGAACAGACGGATTTGAACAAGATTGGAATTTAAGACAATTTAACTTCAAACTGAAAGCTTTTCTGAATATGATTAGAGAAGGGGATTTATAACTTCTATCTAACCCCTTTGCTTTTGAGATCGTTGCTGTACTGATCCAATCTTAGGGGTTAAAGCATCTGACCGAAACTCGAGAGACCCGGGTTCGATACACTTCCGAGATGGATTTTGTTATTTCTGGATTGATTTCCATATGGCTTAATTAATTCACACTTCTCCTGGGTGTTCCTAAATTCTTGACAGCGTTTAGTTACCGTTCTTATCAGCGGTCTCGGTAATCACCTTAGTGTTGTTGGATTCTCACACGGCGGACGTGACATTGTGGTTGTGGTTTCTCAATCTCGGATGTTCGAAGAAATCTTGTTTACAAACACCATTGGTTGCTCTATTTTTATGATGGCAATGACCTCGATTCCAATTATTGCTAAACCGTCGCCTAAATGACATCACGTTTAATTATGTAAGTTAAAAAAAAATATCATTGTCAGTTAGGTCACTTTAGCCTAGGAGATGTGGGAGGACACCACCGTGCTGGACAGAACCAGCCATGGAAGTTTCTCACGTCTCCGGCCAGAGCTCACCTATAGCTTCGGGGAGTAAAATACAACTCGCCTACATATACTAGCTGAAGTTTGCGGGGTGACTTTTCCTCTTTTCTAGTCTTTTACGATAAGCAGTGTCATGCTCTAGGCCACATTCTACCTCGGGCCCAGAGAGGGGTTTTTACCTTATAGTTCCTCCGACTTCTTCGTTTGTTTGATTATGACTGGTCATGGTGGTCGCATGATCCATTCCCACCACTGGCATTCGTTAAGAGGGAATGGGACACATTTGACAGTTGGCAAATAGCTATTCGCTCGGCCAAGATGCATCCGACGTATATGAAACTTTGCAAAGTTGTCAATAAAGCATACATGGACAGCCCTGCGGTCATAGATTTTGTAAATTTTGTCTTAATGAGGTAGAAAAAAATAACGAAAATAGTCAATTTTGGAGTTTTTCACAAAATCAAAATTCATGAAGACTAATTTATTTTTATAAATTATTTTAAAATGAAAATTGGAAATTTGTTACTGCAGAGCCCTATATTTTCACATTTGTGACATAATGTTCAAAATTTCAAACACCTGTGGTGTCAGTCGGCCGAGCGAATAGCAATTTGCCTAAAACGCATGTCCTATACTCTCCTTTCACAATCACCCTTGAACTTTACTTACCTGATTTTATTAGTTTTACTATAGTCTTATGATGTCACCTTTGAAGAGGGCCACGCCGGATAAAACTGTTGTGATGGTGTGGTGTGAATGTTTTCGACAATATTTAAAAAAATAAAATGTATCCATCAGCAAATAATTTAATAATTTAAAATCTTTTCGAATTATTATACAAATTCTAAAATCATGGCAATTTGTGTGCATGTTCCTTGCATGTAATTTGGATGTATGTACCTGATGTAAAGAGCAAGCCTCTCTCCTGTATGGTAAGTTATTACCTGAAGTTGCAGGTAAGACTGAGCTCACGCAGTCACTCCTATGAACACTGTACATTTATCTACTATACGTCACCTGAACGGTGAACATCATGGCAAAATTATGCAGATGGCAGATTATTGTAAGAGTATGCATGCAAAAGGGTTAACGGTCACGTGTAGTGTAGGTATAATCGCATAATATTTAATGACCTGAGTACAGGCTGTGCACTGATGTATTAACTGAACTTATCAGTAGAAACGTGTGAAAAGTTGCATAGTAATAATAGTTATTGCTTCGGTTTCCACATAGAAAATATTGTTTTCATTTTAAACTTGTTATTAAAATTAATGATTCGTTTGTGTTCGTCTACAAATTACACCACTACATTGGCTCATACGGTTACCACAACAATTTCTGAGCGTATGATTTCAAGAGAATGGGTTCGAATCCTGAATCCTGCATGGACTTTTCAAAGGACTTCATCCTCTTAATTTTGTTTTAACTTACTCTTCATCCATCATCCAATTTGCATCTAGAATGTATGCACAATAAGGTGTGTTCACCCAAAAAGCCAAGCCAAGCCGCGGTGCGCTACACACTCAGGCACCTTATACAGCAAGCAGAGTTGGGGTGATTTCGAGGTGTCACCCAGCCGTCATTGAACATGATGTGAACTTGAAAACTATCAAAATCGATGGGATTAAGGTACCTGACAACACATGCCAAATTTGGTTGTGATACGAGCATTCCTTCTTGGTGAGAAAATGGCTTGAAACATGCTCAAAATAACTTTAAGGATGTTAGCTACTGCTACGGTCTAATTCGTCAGTTTCAATCGGCCAGCGATTCTGACCAAACGGGTGGTGCTACAACGTTCATATTTTACATGGACATTAAGGTAATAGTGATATAGGGTCTTTTGAAAGAAAAAGTTGAAAAAGTTTGCTGGAAGGCTTCCGAATAAAGGTTTCAATATGAGCCTTATACAAGAATATAATCAACAAGTAACTATATAGTACTTGACAATGATCGATTACATTTCTTTTCAAAAAGCAAGTCTTTGGGCCACTAGATATTTTACATCCTATTGTTTATTGGTAATTCCATAGAAATTAAATCAACTTTGATAAAATTATTATATTTTAACAAATAATTTTGCAGTGGAACTTGAAAAAGTAATGAGATCACACACATAACAAAAACTTGTAAAAATACAGCCAAACCTTACACACTCAAAAGAAATGAGATCCAAAAAAGGGCCAAGCTCATCTACCCTTCCACATTTGCGCATTCTTAATTCTTAAACGTAGTGTCCCGTAACAGCATCATTGAAAAGCTTGGCAAAATAGAATTTGTATGATATGACGTTTAAATGTATTAATTAGAAAAAAAGAACTTGGATGAACAATAACGTTTAAATTAATATTGCAAATTCTATTTTGCCAAGCTTTTCAAGGATACTGTTACGGGACACTGCACGTTTATGAATTAAGAATGCGCAAATGTGGAAGGGTAGAATGAGCTTGGCCCTTTTTTAGATCTCATTTCCTTTGAGTGTGTAAGGTTTGGCTGTATTTTTACAAGTTTTTGTTGTGTGTGTGATAAGGTGTGTTCACCCAACTTCTTTCTTCTCCCCATTTGCTCAAATAAAACGCATAATACCTCGTAACGCTCTCCTGTTTGTTTTCTAGTCTTAATCTGATCAAATCAATATTATTAACGAATAGTAAACAAAACATACAGTAAATTGATAGTAAACCAATAGTAAGTCAACACTCAACCAAAAGTAAACCAGTAGTAAACGAATAGTTGACGAAATATAAACGAATTAGATAAATCAACATCTAATCAATAGTATCTACATGAAATGGAATAGTGACATAACACGACATGCTTCATAAGTTAAAAAGTTCAGAACTAACACAGGTATGTTGTACTAAGGACAAAATTAATATAGTTATTGTTTTTCCTACACTGTCCGAAGTTTATATAGTGGTTTTTTAACAGTTAGCCTATATTAAATACAACACTCTTGAATGATTTGTTAACTGTGGAGTTTATGACACTGTTAATTACTTATATAGTCGATTGTAAATAATAAATAATTTATTGAGTAATGCAGGACACGTATGGACCTCTGTATAAAGCCTTTTGCAAGTGATCACAGAGTTACAATTTCAGTTGTTGGTTTCGCTGTTAGCCTAATATTTTGGCAGCAATCATTGAAGGATTTGAGCAAACATCTTCACATCTGTAGCCTATCTATCAGCCAACAGTTATACTCGGGCTTATACCAAGGACCATAGCAACACGTTTGCTTGAGAACCTGCACGATATTGATGTTTGTGCTTTTAGGTTTTATATGAAGTTTTCTTGATTTGTTTTCTAAAAAAACGTTTGTTTTTCGCTTCCTCATCCGCGGTAAGAAAAACACGACCATCTGTTCCCGAATCAAACCAGGGGCGGAGAAATGAGATGTAAAAACAAAAACAACGCACGCATTTTAGAATGGGATTCATGTAACAGCCCTTGCAAAGAAAGCCTCGCGCGGAGACGCCCTTGATGCATGCATCCGCATATGACTTGGGTTTTCGTAATTGTCCTTTTATCTATCACCCATCATCATCTTGAATAGCAATATTACAATAAAAGTGTCGTAAAGAACAAAAATACATAAATCAATTCAATTCTTAAATATATTGAAATTGTAGCCAATCGGAATTGACTTGCGATGCAAATTAAAATTCGTGATTTCCCACGTGTCTATGTGACCAATTATGCACCAAACACCTGCACTGCAACTATTTTACTTTAGCCTCTAACGTAAGCGCAATGCAGTGATGCCCCCTACCCCTTTCCCCCTTCCACGCACGTCATCATGAACTGCCGTACTTTTCGCGACATCCTAACATTTTAAAACTAATTAGAAAATGTCATCAATTTTTCTGTTTAGTGAGAACGACAAGGTAATATTAATATCATCGGTGAAATTTGGATCTGTTCCAAAAAAGTCGCAAGTTTTATAGCATCCCCTTGTGCCTCTTACTGGTGTGTATATGTGCACGTCGCCTGTTGCCTAAAGACCCTCCAACCAACCCCCTTCAGATGACGTCGAACAACGGAGCGTCTAGAGTGTACTTGGCACTGCTTGCTTTGCGCTAAGCACGCTTATGTTCTAATATATTCAAACGAGTAGTCAGTGTTGCCAACTGGCGACGCTACATTGTGAGTGTGACAGTACTTGAACGCGTGTGTAGGCATTTTTAGTTTTTAAGTATTTGAATGGGGCGCCATACAAGTTTGGATTGGATTGGATATTGCTTAATGTCTCATATTAATGCACTTTGGCTATTCGAGATGATGAGTGGTGATAGATGAGGATGAAGTATGAACAGAAGGGAGGAGGGGAAACCCGGTACCTGCACGTAGCCTACTCCTTTTGAAAAGTACCAAGGGGACCAACGGCTAACGTCCTATCCGAAAGGACGGTGTAACCTCGACAGTCATATAGGTTCCTCCACTAATCCGGACTGCCGTCGAATTGAACGAAGCCGTTACACTAGCTCTCGAACCCTCCAATTGCTCTAACCAGCGATATACGTGAGTTTCAGTGCTAGCGGTCACCCACTCTACTCCTGACCACGCCCGAGTTTGCTTAACTTCGGTGTTCCGGCTAAACCTCTGACTCGTACAAGTTTGGATGGCGGTGAGGAGCGGAAGTGGGGACTGGTGCGAGGCTATGCGAGAATCGAATTGAAGCGAAGCGATTGCGTCTGCGAAGAAATTGTTGTAGGCGCTGCGAAGTAATTGTTGTAAGCGTTGTGTAATTCATAGTATTCAATATTCATCAGTGTTATTCTTTTCATCTACATTTCTTAACTTAACTCATTACAATAGTCCTAAAGTAATTAAGCGTTCTGTGTCAAATTCTTTCCACCAAACCAACTGTTGCCGGCTTGTGGCCAATCCGAGCATCGTGCCCTAGCACTAGTAGGCTATAACTCAGGTAAGCCTACATACATAGTTACTCATGCATATATAAAAAGAATGTCTACAATAATTAGTTTCTTTAGGAGTGCACTTATAACTATGCAAGTAACGAGAATAATTGGTTTTGGGTTGGCGTGACATCAAGAAGATTCTTTGGACGTTTCCGAATAGTGGAAAACCTTAGGTCTTGGTCTCGGTTTACGTCATAATACGTCACGAACTACGTCATCAGTCATCCGTGACGTCAAGTAGCTCCGAATAGTTACGCGCATTATTGAGACTCACCGAAATCAAGTAATAAGAATAAGAATTTGAAAGTGCACACTAGATTACGGTCTTGATCATGGTGGACATACCGTGTCCATGCCAGATTTGATTCTTTACCATTTATTATAATATTATTACATCTAATAACTTATTTGGTTGCTCAACGTGATTTGGAAAATCAAGTAATAAGACCAAGTAATGAGACCAAGGAAAGTATTCAGAAACGTCCCTTTGCTCACACTAACAATGTGTCAAAATTACAGTAACTTATCTGATTCAAACAGAAATATCTCTACATAAATTGGTAAAGATTTTTTAGCTTTCAAAGACACTTTGCCGATAATTGTACAGGAATCGTGTATTAACATTACATTTGCAGCGTTAAGATTTTTTTTAGAAAAACTTGTGTACAACATATCAAACCATATCAAACCACAATCGAAACTTGTAAAATCTTTTTAAAATAGTGTATGAGCTACAACTTATTTATAAAATTATTATATTATAGTATTATACATAAAAAGAAATTCACAAATGAAAGAGTTGTATGTAGATAATTCTCTATTTCTATTGGATTTAATCGATTTTGATTTGAGATTGCCATTAATTGACGAAAGCAACATACGTGAAAATTTGGGCAACCATTTTTGGTGTACTTTTTATTCACATTATTATAAATTGTTTGAAGGAGGTGTAAAGGCTAAACTATCAATTCATAAGTACTCAGCATTGGTATTACTGCACTGTGCGGTTGGCAGTACCGTCAGTCGGATTCGTTCTCGCCCGCCGTCTCGTGGCGCTTCTAGCGGAGAAACCTCCGACTAGACAGAGCGAACATATTTGAATCGTGTTGTTCGAAATTGTTTACGTTGCTTTCAAATTGAGACTCTCCGAATAACATAGTAGCAGATGTGGACTAGATTCCTTCCTACAGAGATCGTTTCTAGTTTATTGTTGCCATTCTTCTGGCTTTATTTGATTTCATTTCACACGGGTGCAAGGCGATTCCAAAAACAAGCGGTTTACATTTGGTGGCTACACTTGGACTTGAGAACATAGAACGCACAAAAGAATGTTGCACGCAATGTCATAATCAATGTGGCTTTAGAACAAGAATACACGAGTGAGAAATAAGGAGTTCATTCGCAAACTTGCGTCATTGTGATGAACGTGTGTATAGCAGTTGCAAAGTTTATGTTATGTTAAACGAAAACTAAAATCCCAAAAAATTTATATAGACGATACTACTCTAAAATGACCGTTTAAAAAATTATACAATCTTTTAACTGTCATTTTACACGAATTTTAAAAGTTTCTTGATCCCGAAATTTAAGAAAGTAAGTGTTTTGGGAATTTTCTCAAATCGGCTTTAGCCTGCTTATTTTTTTGTTCCACATAGATACTAGAACATCGTACTAACTACTAATCTAAAATGGTAAACGTGTGGTGTGCAGGCAATTGGTAAAAAGTGTGCTAGTTTGACAAGTTTTAAAATATGTCTTCAGCTCACAACAACTCGGAGGAAAGTTCTTCGGATCAGAACGTTGAAATATGGAAAATAAAGAAATTGATCAAAAGTTTGCAAATGGCAAGAGGGAATGGCACAAGTATGATTTCCCTATTATATATAATTTACTGATGAATATAAAACAGGGTGAAGGATGCGCTCATACGCATACACTCTCACACAAAATAAACAAAACACATCTAAAATCTAAAATTTACTATAGGGGTTGATACAAAATAACAAAATATACAAGTTTAGCTATTGACAATGAATTATTACGAAACGCGAATGTTGGAGTTGATTTATTAAGACATGTTCGTGTGTTAGTGCATGTGTGTGCGTGTTTGTGCTAGCTACATGCATGTGAAGACCAGTCGTAGGCCTATAGCTCGTTCTTGGTAGTATGTTTGCTCAGGTGGCTGTGTGTGTACGGCTATCGTTAGTGGACAAATTGGACTACATGTCAACTATTCATTACAAATTGGGTGTAATGCCCTTTAATTAGCTGCTCGATTAATTATTAACTCGTCGTTTTTTTGCTTAAATCTTCGTAATGCTCGATTTTTCGGTGAAAATTATGTATATTGTGACTGTCACAAGCAAATCAACTAGCACATTATTACAAATCAAAAGATAGTTGGTAAATCTTAATTATAGAAAAAAATACCTTGTGAAATTGCATACATTTGTTTCCAGTCCTTGGATAATATGTTTAGGTTTTGTCGTTTGATCACATTCTGCATGGTTCTTTATCTCGAGGGTATTTACTATGGTTAGGCCCTCGTATGTATGACTTTTGTCTAAGTTTTTGTGAAGATCAAAGATGTTCATTTCCACACGGCATATCGTACGTTATTTTGTAGAAGACATCCATGCTCATTATACCATGTTTTAGATTTCTACAAATTTTAGTCACATGTATGATACTCATCATGAAAAGGTAAGAATAAAATAAAAATGTCTTTTATAATTTAACACTTCATTTATAAATTGATTCCAAAAATAAATACGAATCAAATTCAATTTTTAAGTACAAGTATTTAGAATGTGTCAAAATGGTAAAAAAGCCCATATTTTATGACTGAGTTAAGATAATCATTGTTGAAAATTTTCTATGATTGTGGAGTATTTTTTTATCCGTTATAAGCAATTTCACTTTTTTTTAAATGCATTGATTTATGACCTCAGAAATGCGCCGAAAATCAATCAAGTCTTACACACTCCCACCAATATAGCATTTTTCTTTTGACCACCACTTTTTGCAACTGTTGTAAAATACAGTTTTTCTGTCCAGGTGTTTCCAGGTCCACCTGGAAATAATATTTTACGTAAAATATTATACCTTTTCCCTATATTTTATGTAGGTTTTGAAATCCAGGGCCATGATCCACAAAGAGGAGTTAGCAAAAACGGAGTTACTTTTAGGAGTAAGTCGTACCTACTTAACTCTTGTTTCGGTATTCACAAAAGGGAATCACGCGTTTTTACAGTTATTTCACTCTAAAATGTAACCTCTACTTTTAATTAGTAGTTACATTTTTTTTCCAAAATGTGTTAAGAATAGCTTACTCCTAAAATGAACTCCTCTTTGTATACGAACCCAGTTGTAATTACACCGTGCACAATTGGTGGAGCAATCAAACAGTTGTGCTCACTCTAGGCTAGGTCAGAACCTTCCCTAGCAGAGCACCGCGCACTCAATTCAGATGCACCGGATCGGCTATTTATACGATGTGGCCTGCTCTGCTAGCACGCGTATCGATTCAATGAAGCACTGCCGATAAATTGATAATACCGTGAAAATGTTTGAGTGGCGACCGCGATGTCGGTCAAGTGGAAGCCAGGTGGTTTACAAGAGACAATCCAGGTGGAAGCCAGGTGGTTTACAAGAGGCAATCCAGGTGGAAGCCACGTGGTTTACAAGAGACAATCCAGGTGGAAGCCACGTGGTTTACAAGAGACAATCCAGGTGGAAGCCACGTGGTTTACAAGAGGCAATCCAGGTGGAAGCCACATGGTTTACAAGATTCAATCCAGGTGTAAGCCACGTGGTTTACAAGACACAATCCTGTCTGTAGTATTATTAGTAGAATTTTTTATTATTTTAGCGCCTCACATATGTTTAAAAAAACGAAAAAGTAAGATTAAACACAAAGTTTTTATCATGTAAAACATTGCCATGGTTGACATTATTGCGGTGGACGTTTAAAGAACAAAGGGGTACAGGAATAGAATATGAAAAAGTGGAAATTGCGAAAATGTTTGCATGAGAGCCACCTTTGCGGTCTCCATTCACCTCAATATTTCATTAGACCTACACATCTTAAGGCTATTCGACCGCGTTTTTCTATTTTCCAAAATATGCTACTAAGTCAAAATATAGTGAATGGCTTTGAAACATGGCTATTTTAGAAAATCAAAAATATTTTTTTCAAATTTTTCTGATCCGGTACACGGCCAATATAGCCACCTCAAAATAATTTCCAACTTCAATTCGCCAAGGCACACCATTCAACGTAGGGTGTTGTGTTTCTGTGACATTAATTTTCAACTGTTTTTCTATGGACTGACTGAGAGAAAACATATTTATTTTAATAATTGTCTTTCCTGCGAATTTTTTCGTTTGGCGGTATTTTTTTACCGATTTGTACCGCCAAACGAAAAAATTCGCAGGAAAGGCAATGTTTAAAAAAATCTTTTTTCTCTCAGTCAGCCTATAGAAAATTAGTTGAAAATTAATGTCAAATAAACACAACACCCTACGTTGAATAGTGTGCCTTGGCGAATTGAAGTTTGAAATTATTAATTAAGAGGTGGCTATATTGGCCGTGTACCGGATCAGAAAAAATTGAAAAAAAATTTTTGATTTTCTAAATGCCAGGTTTGAAAGCCATTAACTATGTTTTGACTTGGTAGCATATTTTGGAAAATAGGAAAACGCGGTTGAATAGCCTTAATTAAATGGCTAAGTGTTTCTCAATAGAAACGTGCTAGAAACAAAAAACGTCTATCATAATTAAGTGTTTTAACAGGCAAAATAAATCGCCATAAGTTATTTAACTTTCAATATAATATGGTCAAAATGAATCCTAAAATAAATATTTAATGTATCTCTACAGTAGATTCATTCAGCAAAAGTAGTTTGCTTCAACTGTTTTTAAAAGGACAGTATAGCCCTAAAACCCATGGCAACAGATGTGAAATTGCGAGAATTATATATTTATTGGACTTAGTTTAATAAAGTTGAGTGCACCCATGTTTAATAAATATAAAATAATGGGTACTTTTACATTATCTCTCAGTATTAATGTGTTGGTGAAAATAAATAACATTTTGTTTAGATGCTCTTGAATTTCCATACGACAACTCGGCACCTTACACCAAAAATTACAATCAAGGACAAGATTTCTATTTGTGTGTTCTTCTTGAAGTTGATTAAGTAACTTCGCTCCGTTTTTTGCGTACTCCTTCCTACCTCTTGCAATTACTTTATGTGTAATTGATATTCGAAGTTATGACCCACTTTGTATTCAAGCTTACTTCCCAACAATGTTAGCTAAATTAAATAAATCATTAATGAACAGTGAGTATTGTTGGAATTGTGTTCTTTTCGTTAAATAAAAGTATACAGTCCCGTTTATTTTATAGGATCTTAAAACAAACATCATGGGCAAAATTGCCCTAGCCTGTTAATTGTTCTATCTTATTGTTAATCCGATAAGAAATCAAATCGCAATTTACTTCTACAATTAATTTTTATAAAATTAAAAAATACAGCCAAGCCTGTCAAAATTATTCTTATTTAGAGAAACCACTCCAAATATATTATGCAACAGACACGTGTTGCACAACTAAAAAAATCAACAATGAAATTAAATCTCTTTAGCTGAATTATTAGTGCTCTGCACTAGGTGTCAGCAATAGTAAGGGGATGCGCTATTAAAACACACGCATGCACACCCCCACAAAGAAGGTAAGGTATTTTATTTATTTATTTATTTATTTATTTATTTATTTAACGTCTATCCTATTCAGTTAAAAAACTGATTTACAAAGGAGGACAACTAAATAAATCCAATTACATACAGATGCAAACACAACAATGAACTCCATCAAGTAAATATTTGAAATAGTAATATTACAACAACAATGCATAAAACACAACAATTTTGGAAACAAATTCATGAAAAGGATATTAAATGCAATTAATTAATGAATGAATTATAAAAAAGTGGTGGAAAAAAAGAAAGAAAAAAGAAAAGAAAAACGAAATAAAAAAATGATTGATTAGACGATCCCACTCAAACGAATAATATGAGGTTTGCCAAAAATCAGGAACAGCAAATCAGGGAGTAAAAAACATTCGAGGAAGAATCTACCGAATGTGAATCTTCATTCTTGCGTTTCAGATTGTTTCAAAGAATATGTTCATCAATGCGTTGGGTGTACACCAACGTTAATCTGTGTGTTCGTGTGCGTAGCGCCTTCTACACTAATTACACGATATGTAACCTAGAAGCACCATAGTTACTCTTTCATGAGAGTGTTCGTATGTCCAGCACCTCCTACACTAATTACACTTATCAGTAACCAAGGGGCAGTGTTCCTAATGTGTTCCGTGTAAATGATTCAGACGCTTACTGATGGTTCCGAGCGGTGAAAATGAGAAGTATCCAAACCAAAAAAAAAACTAGCCGACGTGGCTGAATTTGTTAAAATGCCCAGTCATAAGAAAGACTGCTGTATAACCGAGTAAAAAATTCACGCCAAGATAAGAAAATCTAGGACAAGCTTACTAAATCAAACGTGTTATTTCCCAGTTGCCAACATCCGAGATTTCACATCTATGTACATTGTCCAAGCTTACTTTGCCTCGTTTTCACACAATCAAAGCCAACTATTTTAACCTATTACTCATATTATACTTATTTTAATTGCAATAAGTTAACATTTAAAATGTGATCTATTTACTTTCGAGAACTCCACAATAAAATAATTGAAAAATTGATCTAGAAATGTTGACAGGGAGAAAACTGTCGTACAAGTGTTATGTTAATACTTAGTTGAAATTGAAACTGAGAAACTTATAGTTCTTTTTTTAGTAATATAATTTACAATTATAAGCTTAGTTAAAGATACTCTTTTACTAAGTCGAGTCCCACAGGGAGATTAAACCCGCGAATCGTTTCATTACTAAAATAAAAATACCGAGAAATGTATTCATGTCTACTTTTTGGGTAGTTAGATTTAGGCAAACTAATTCTAATTTAGTTTTAAAAAATACCAACGTTTCGTGTGGACCAAATTGTCAAGGTGACTGGTGTCGTCTTCCACCTCGCATCTTGTCCTTTTGTCACGTGACACTGGACCGCTTACCCCGTCTCAGACCCCAGCTGAGATTGTTGCGTCTGGGTTCGGTTGCTTGATGTAAATAGGGATGTCAAACCATAATAAAATATAGATATTTGGTATCATATGATATTTTACTGTGTGGTTCGATATTTAAACAATATCGGAAGCAAGTATCATATGATATATATCGATATATCGAAAGGAAATATATCGATATTGTGAGTTATCGCCCTTATTTTATCTTTCAATTGTTTATTGACATGTCAGTAAATTACAGTTAAATTACCAGGCATGTGGTATAGCTTGCATGGCAACATATTATTTGTACCTTAATTTATACGTAACAGTTCATGCAAATTCTATTTTTGTCAAGCTTTGCAAGGATATAGTTACGGGGAAGTGTACGTTTATGAATTAAGAATGCGCAAATGTAGAAGGGTACCGATACATGAGCTTGGCCCTTCTTTTTGATCTCGTTACTTTTGAGTGTGCAAGGATTTTCTGTATTCTTACAAGCTGTATGCGTGGGATCTAATTTTTTTCAAGTTCCATTGCAAAATTATATTTGTAAAAATTATTCAATTTTTAATAAAGGTGTAATTATTGTCATGGTAATATCAATAACCAGTAGAATGTAAAAATCTCTTGGACCAAAGACTTGCTTTTTGTAAGCATTGGAGGTGAAAATTGTAAAAAAAAAAAAAAAAACGGCAGCCAAGCTCTCCTTCAAGTTTCGCTGTGATGCTTGAATATAGAAGTTGACCAAGCTTTTTTTCTTTCTCCCTAGTTTCGCTTGAAATAAGTAAGATATTTCGCCCGTTGACGAGCGCCAGCCAACGATTTTGTGGTAAAATAATTTTAAACTCGAAATCATAAAAATGCTTGGCCATGAATTGGTCATGGCCAAGATTTTTTTATGATTTCGAGTTTAAAAATTTTACTTTTTTACCACAAAAATCGTTGGCTTGGCGCTCGTCAACAGACGAAATGATCTTACTTATTTTCAAAGCGAAACTAGGGAGAAAGAATAAAAAGCTTGGCTCAACTTCTATATCTCACAGCATTCACAGCCGAAGACTTTTGAAGGAGAGCTTGGCTGCCGTTTTTTTTTTTTTACAAATTTTTGTATTTGGTTGGATTACTTTTATACACCTGTAAAAGGCAAACATCAAAACCTTCATTTCGATGCCTTCGAACTAGCTTCTATAACTTTTTCTTTCAAAACGCACTACATCACTATTACCTTGTAAAGTATGAACGTTGAAGCCTACCCGTTTGGTCATAATCACTGGCTAATTATACTAGCCAACATGAGCATGGTTCTACTCGTTTCTTTTACCAGAAGGAATGACCGTACCTAAATCAAATTTGGCATTGTGTTGTCATGTACCTAAAGTCCCTCGATTATGACAGTTTTTAAGTTCATAACACTTTTCATGATGTTAGGGTGACACCTCGAAAACACCCCAACTCGGCTTGCTGTATAAGGTGCCAGAGTGTGTTAGTGCACCGCAGCTTGGCTGCGACACCCTAGCGGGCACCTAGATACAAAAACCAAAATAAACATCGCTTCGTCTATCATTCTTTATTAATTTTTTTATTTTATTTTTTGTTAATATTTATTTATTAATAATTATTAATGGTTTAAAGTGCCTAACACAATGACACAAATTTATAAGTTTAATACTTTCTTGGGTACTAGTTTTTGGTAATTTTCTTGTGATTTAGGCCTAAGGAAATAGTGTGATATTTTCATTAGGGATACTGGCTTTTATTGTTGTTGTTGATCATGCCCTTTCATTCAATGCCTATGACGTCACCAATGATTGATTACGTCAAAAAGAGAGCGAGACCAAGATTAAACCACGTTTACTGACCTGACCCTTCAGACTTGTCCGAAGAGTATGGTTAAATTGAATCGTACTGGAACTCGAAAGATAAAGAAAGTAACAAGATAGAACAAACAATTTGTATGAAAATATTTGCAGATATTTTAATTTTAAAATATAATTATCAAAATGAACAACACATTCAATCGTCTCAGTAAAGTAGGCCTATCCAAAACCATCTTCAGACTTGCACAATGGTCCTTCGAAGCGTCTAGCAGACTGGGCGTTCTTGGAAGGAAGAAGGTTCTGCTAAACTGAATCGGCCCATGCATCAATGACAAGGCGAGGCATCATTTCTTCCAGTGCCGCTTTCCATTCTAGCCCAGGTAATTCGCCACAATACAGCGTCAGTTGTTTCAGTTCCGGTAAGTGATTTGGTATCAACAGAATGGTCTTAGCAGTAGGATTCAACCCACTAGACGAAATATACAATGTTTCCAGTTTGTCGCAACTAGTAATTGGATGAGCGTAGCGAGCGAAGCGAAGATTCCATTTCACTACACTGGAGAAAAAAATCCGGAATGTTTTTTTTTTTTTTTTTTTTTTGTATTTTTGTGTGTTTGTTAACACGATTCCGGCTAAACCGATACTCCGATTGCGATGAAATTTTATGGAGGCCTTCGAAATCTCTGAACTTAGAACTGCCACGTTTTTGAGCGCAATCGGGAAAATTTAATTATAAAAAACGCAATTTTACGATTTTTTTTCGATTTTTAAAAAAATTTCTTCTACTTTTAACACTTATATGCTTTATCCGATTGTAATGATTTTTTAACAGTAACCTTAATTTTATGAATTAAGATAATCGTGTGAAATTTGAGCGTAATCGAAAATTATTTCTCATGAAAATCGAAATTTTACGGGTTTTTTCTTTTTTAAAACAATTCTTTGACATATAACACCTATGCTTTATCCTATTGTAATGATTTTTTTATAGAACCTTAATTTCATGAATTAATATACTCGTGTAAAATTTGAGCGCAATTGAATAATTATTTCTTATGAAAATTGTAATTTTACGATTTTTTCTTTTTTTAAAATTACGTAAAAATTACGATTTATTAAAAAAATTAAGTTAATTTTTAATTTAATTAATTTAATTTTAAAAAAAGCTTCGACTAAGTAATGCTTTTTTCACAGAACAACAGAAAATCCGCGTAGCTCAATGCAGCTCAATGCACCAATTACGCTCATCCAACAACGCGGCGGGACTTAAGCGTTTTCCTAGTGATACTGTCCAATAATCCTTTCCAGAGCAATGAGACTTCCGGAGTGTCATCTAAGTCGTCATAAATAGGATCACTTAGACTTGAAGACAGTTGCAAACTAGTGAGGTCCTTTAATTTGGCACCAATGCCTACGAGCTCTTCTTGTTTGTAGTAGGAGCACAACATTGAGAATGTCGTCAAGTCTTTTAATCCTGATCCGGAAAACAAGGAAGACAATGAAATAGGCATAACTGGGGTAGGCCTAGGATTATTACACAAGTGTATTCCGAGACTTCGCAACCCTGACATGTTGGCAATAGCTTGGACAGATTCCGGTGATAGTTCGCTAGCTCGCTTTATGATTAATTCTTTTAGATGGCGACAACTCGTGATGGCGTTAAACAATTCATAAACTCCAGTCTGCACAATCTGTGTGCAGCACACGTAGAGTTCCTCTTAGCTGGGCGCACAGCTCTATCAGCGTTGCACTTTCTAGTTCGAACTCACGTCGGACAACTCTCACCTCCTCGAGTTGTACACAGCATAACAAGAGGTTTGATATCCATCTTGAACCACCTTTCTTGTGTCCCCAAGCTACTTCACGGAGATGGGCGAGCATTACGATGAAATCTTTATAGACCACACAATCAAATTTATCTTCACCGTTTCCAGTAAGTTCCTTCTCATTGTGAGTATCAACACATTTCTTGACTAGTTTCCTAGTGTACTCCTTGTCGAAATGGGTGGATTTGATACAAATGCCACCCCATACATCACCTAGAAGGTCCATGCCAGACGCAATAGAAGAATCTTCTGGCTTCAGACCGAAAAAGTTTTCTCCGAAGAAATATCTAAGTGTCTGCTCACCTTCGTACATTCTATTTACGCTATAGAGCTGGGGGTCCCAGTGTAGACGCTCCCACTGTCTGCACACTAGAGGTACGACATTGCAGAGCTCGGACAGACTCAGATACGAGAAGATGTGAAGCAGAAGCTCTTCTGGCAGTGTCTGGATGTTGCCACCTGGGATTATCAGCTCTGTCGTGACTTGCCACCCTCCCCTGTCAAAATAACGGCTCGCCTTTCTACTCATAATTTACAAAATATTAATATTATTATTCAATGTAAGGCCATACAGTTATTTGGCGTGTTCTTTTACTAATAACAACAAGCATGACGAGTGTCGAGTTTTGTCTTTGTTATACAGCCTGCTTGAGTAGAAAACTTCGAAGTTGATAGTATTTACATGGCTGTGCGCTTGATCGGTCGATTAATGATTAGGTCGATTGAAAATCTTTAGGTCACTGCATCCAGGATTTTTAAACTTCCTCTAGAGGCCACTCGTATCTACCGGCCCCCTCCACTTCTAGTTAAAATATCAAGGAGGCAGTGCTTTAAGCTACAATACGTGACGTCACATCACACATTACATTTGGATTTTTAATTGACGTCAATGCATTTTTTGATAGTGAGTACTTGTATGTTTTTTTTTGGATGAGCGTAGCGAGCGTAGCGAGCGAAGCGAGCGAAGCAAAGATTCCATTTCACTACACTGGAGAAAAAATCCGGAATGTTTTTTTTTTCTTTCTTTCTTTCTTTCTTTCTGTATTTTTGTCTGTTTGTTAGCACGATTCCGGCTAAACCGATACTCCAATTGCGATGAAATTTTATGGAGGCCTTCAAAATCTCTGAACTTAGAACTGCCACGTTTTTGAGCGCCATCGAAAAATTATTTCTCATAAAAATCGTAATTTTAACGTTTTTTTTTTTTTCGATTTTTTGTAAATTTATTTTACTTAGAACATCTACATGCTTTTATTCCGATTTTAATGATTTTTTCACAGAACCTTAATTTTATGAATTAAGATATTCGTGTGAAATTTGAGCGTAATCGAAAAATTATTTCTAATGAAAATAGAAACTTTGTGGGTTTTTTCTTTTTTTAAACAATTTTTTTACTTATTACACCTACATGCTTGATCCTATTGTAATAAGTTTTTCACAGAACCTTAATTTTATTAATTTATATATTCGTGTGAAATTTGAGCGCAATCGAATAATTATTTCTTATAAAAATCCCAATTTTTTGATTTTTTTTCTTTTTTAAAAATTACGATTAATTAAAAAAATTAAAATTTAAGTTTATTTTTTATTAAATTTAATTTAAATTTAAAAAAATTTGAACTTAGTAATAATTTTTTCACAGAACAACAGAAAATCCGCATAACACATGGCAGCTCAATGCACCAATACGCTTATCCAACAACGCGGCGGGACTTAAAGCGTTTTCCTAGTAAAATTTTTCCATGCAAGGGGGAGGAAAGGGGGGGAATTTATACTAATTTACTCAAATTTGTCCTCTAGTATTTTTCGTCATCATTATATCTTGGCTTCAATTGATGCTACAAAACACTTCAAACGTATAAATACGACTACTGAAGGAAAATAAGGTCGAAAACGTGCCACGATTGCGAGGTAGTAGAAGTGCAATCCTCAGCCATTAGTACAACTTTAATTACATATAATCCTCAGCTTAAGTCCCGCCGCGTTGTTGGATGAGCGTAATTGGTGCATTGAGCTGCCATGTGTTATGCGGATTTTCTGTTGTTCTGTGAAAAAATCATTTCTAAGTTGAAGATTTTTTTAAAATTAGATTAAATTAAATTAAAATTATCTTAAAGTTTTAATTTATTTAATTAATCGTAATTTAAAAAAAGGAAAAAATCGTAATATTGAAATTTTTATAAGAAATAATTATTCGATTGCGCACAAATTTTACACGAATATATTAATTCATAAAATTAAGGTTATGTGAAAAAATCATTACAGTCGGATAAAGAATGTAGGTGTTATAAGTTGGAGAAATTTTAAAAATTTGAAAAAAGTCGTAAAATTGCGATGTTTCGTAAAAAGTAGTTTTTTGTTAACGCTCAAATTTCACATGAATATATCAATTCATGAAATTAAGGTTCTGTGAAAAAATCATTACAATCGGACAAAGCATGTAGGTGTTGTAAGTCGTAGGAATGTTAAAATTAAAAAAAAAAAACTTAAAATTGCGATTTTCATGAGAAATAATTTTTCGATTGTGCTCAAAAACGTGGCAGTTCTAAGTTCAGAGATTTCGAAGACCTCCATAAAATTTCATCGCAATCGGAGTATCGGTTTAGCCGGAATCGTGCTAACAAACAGACAAAAATACAAAAAAAAAAAGAGAGAAAAAAAAAAACATTCCGGATTTTTTTCTCCAGTGTAGTAAAATGGAATCTTCGCTTCGCTCGCTACGCTCGCTACGCTCATCCAATAAATACATAAATTCGTATTTTGTGTCTACCCACTCAGTCAGTAATAGGCACTGATAACTCTACTGTTGAGTGCTTAAAACAACACTAACTACCAACTCAGTCACATTACAGATTTTCAGTGGGGCGACATTAAATTATTTAAAGCAAACCGAGCCAACCCTGAAGGCGCCGACACCATCGACGAACAATCAATGACCAACAAGTGACCGGCATATTTATGTAGGAAATAGGAAACACCGATCAATGAAGCTGGACACGATTCCACCCGCAGACGGCGCCAGAATCTACAAGCTAATTCGGAACAGCCTCAGAATTTATTATGTGCCTCGTTGTTAGGACGGCTTCTAAGTCACAGCTTACACAATCCTAAGCCAATAACTGATTGACTTTAGTCCATATTATTAAAATGAAAAAAAAAATCCAGCCTAAAATGAGAATTTAATTTGGACCATTGGAACAAGAGCCTCTAGCCACAAGACCAACGAGACACACAATTGAAATGTTTTCGGTCGATGCTTCGAGGATAATACATTGATTCCACTTTTTATCTCAAAGTATCTATGATCTCTAGCTGCTTATACTAGGAAAACGCCAAAGTCGTTGTTAGACGAGTGAGTGAGCCATATGTTGAGTACCTGGTAACATTCCATTTCATCCTCTTACCTAAGACTGGATCAAATCAGCATGGGTATTTCCTCCCTATCCTATCATAGGCTAGAGTGGCGCATTATGGCCTTACAGTTGACGGGCCTTGTATACCAACAAAACTTAAAACCCTATCGCTTATACATTATATAATATCAATCCACTTATAAAAATGCAAATGTTCCCGGGTACTCAACACAATGACTCGCTCACTAGTATAACAACGACTTTGACTTTTTCCTAGTCTGTAGTTGGCTATAAGCGCCTGTGTACCCGGAATATGGGATACCCGGGTTAAAACAACGGTCGGGATGGATTAATTTAATTTCTGGATTGTATTAAAAAATTTATAGAACATGTTTTGAATTGCATTTACAGTACTATGGTAAACATAGCCAGTACTTAGCCAATACTATAGATTACCTCTACCAACAACGAGATTTCAATGCACGAAGATAACGCAACTTTAGTTGTAAATACTCGACACCTCCACCATGTCAATAGAAAGAAAAGGATTTTTTAAACTTTTATATTAACAGCTGCTAGAGTCCGATACAACGAAGAAAGCGACGTTTCACCGCAGCATCGTCGATCGCCACCACTGATTTCATCATGAAATTAAAAGACTTTAGTTCGAAACTGTACAAGTGTCGGTAGGAGAATATTTTGTGCTTGTTTTGTGTGTGGGGGGATTGGACGCTGAACCATTCTTGCAAGTTTGTTTGTTAATTATAAAACAAAAGCTAATTAACTTTTGAGCGGGTCGTCTAATTACTAACTTTGTTCTTTCTGAAGATGTTCTGACGTTCTAGAAAGTTGGAAGGACTTTTTTTATATTACATGTAATGGTTGTAACGTCTTCACAGCTGTCCTGACAGTGGGAGCTTGATTGTCGATATGATTGTCCATAGACACCCATAATATTCCTGCCATGTCTGGCTAGTAACCAATTAGTAGCGTGATCAAGTTGTCTTCTCAAACACAACTAACTTATATTGCAATATGATACCAACCTAAAATTTGACAAAAGATTTTTAAATAAAAAATAAAAAAAATCATTGTTTTAAGTTGAGTTCTCAGAGCTTACCTCTTAAAAAATGAATGAAAATTAATTCGTCATCACAAATGTGTCATGTTTGGTTTAATCGACATTTAGAAAAATATACATTTTTTAATAAAAATTAAATCGTAATTATTTTATTTTGGTGATTGTTATCAACAAAATCGTCTTTTCAACAAGAACGAAAGTTACTTAAAGCTGGTTGTTTACTATAAGTGTACCATTATAATATATATATATATTTTTTAAACAGTAATTAGAATGCAATTTACACAAATTAAAAATACATCAACATAATTCTGCCGAACTTACAAAACGAGCTAGGCTGCTAGATTGCCATTGCCTTAGTGACCATTAATATGTGGGTTCGTTTGCTTGTCAGAATCAGCCAAAAGCAATCCGCCAATACTAAATAGAAAAGTTGGAAGTGAAGCCGGGCGACTTTTTCATCCGGATACCAAATGTTTTTTTTTGCTATCTGATTTTGAAACGTCCCTTATCAAAAGCGCTGTGAATGTATTTATGTAAAAATTATATAAAATCGGTAGGCCAAGGTAAATTAACCTATCTTAGTCCTAAATTGAACAAAGTATTCAATATTGTGGTAAGTATTCACATCTAAAATGTAAACGCGTCAGAATTGAAATTTCATACGACATTCAGAAGGTTTTTTATTCCTCAATTCACAATAAAAATTTCGATTTTTTCTAGTATCATTTTCGCTATCTCGCTATAGTATTTCGGTGATATTTCCTTAAAGGTTTCACGTTCGAGATTTGATTTGTTCCACAAATATCGACGATTTAAACAATTTTCCATTCACAGGGAAATTATTTATAGAAATTTCCTCGAAACGTATAATCAACAATTATTAACTCGTCTGTTTCTAATTAAACCCGAAAACGTGAGCTCTAGCCCGTATTGAGCGCAAGTGAGGGCGCTCTTTCTCTGGGACGCCTACCTGTTTTATTCACAACTTACCGAGTTTTTCCACCTGGCTTCGCATTAAAACTGCATGCAATTACATGCGTTGATTCGGCAGGCTGGCTCTCTGAGTTATGGCAATCTGCAATAATTGATCTCCACCAGGGAAAACACCACTTTCTTCTTCTTCTTTTTCTTCTTCTTCTTCTTCTTCTTCTTCTTCTTCTTCTTCTTCTTCTTCTTCTTCTTCTTCTTAAATAAATAATAAATAAATAATAAATAAATTTTATTTAGAGTCTACCCACTCAGTTATATAACTGATTTTCAGTGGGGGACTTTAAATCAAAGCGGCCAAGCCAACCCTGCAGGCCCCGACGCAATCGACGAGTGAGCGATAACCAACAAAAGATCGACATTTTTTTGGATGAGCGAAGCGAAGACTTCAATTTCACTGACCCCCCAAAAAATTTAGCTCGGGTGTTTTTTTTTTGTTTTTTTGTTGTTTTTTTTTGTATTTTTGTCTGTTTGTTCGCTCTCTACCGGGCAAACGGCATATGCGATCTTGATGAAAATTTGACAGGACCTTCGAAATCTCTGAACTTAGACTTGCTACGTTTTTGGGTACAATCGAAGAAATATTTCTCATGAATATCGTACTTTTACGATTTTTTTCGATTTTTAGTGCGATATTTTCGTGACATTTGGGCCGATTCTGACCAAACGGGTAGGGCTACAACGTTCATATTTCACATGAACATTAAGGTAATGGTGATGTATTGCTTTCTGAAAGAAAAAGTTGAAAAAGTTTGCCATAATCTATAGAAATAAAGCTTTTAGTATAAGTTTTTTGATTTTTTGTGCGATATTTTCGTGCCATTTGGGCCAATTCTGACCAAACGGGTGGGGCTACAACGTTCATATTATACATGGACATTAAGGTTATGGTGATGTAGTACCTTTTGAAACAAAAAGTTGAAAAAGTTAGCCAGAATCCATAGAAATAAAGCTTTTAATATAAGTTTTTTACGGTAAATAAATAATACCAATTGACAAGAAACAATAGAAACTTGACAACAATCACCTACAATGCGTAGTGCAGCAAAAAAAGCACTTGCAAAAGTAAAGATATCCCACGCAAACTAAAAACTTTAAAAAAAGCTCATCCATCAACGCGGCGGGACTTTAGCGTTTTCCTAGTATTAATATTGGATGAGCGAAGCGAAGACTTCAATTTCACCGACCCCCCAAAAAATTTAGCTCGGGTGTTTTTTTTTTTTTTTTTTCGTTTTTCCGTCTGTTTGTTCGCTCTCTACCGGGCAAACGGTATATGCGATCTTGATGAAAATTTGACACGACCTTCGTTTTCTCTGAACTTAGACTTGCTACATTTTTGGGTACAATCGAAGAAATATTTCTCATGAATATCGTACTTTTACGATTTTTTTCGATTTTTAGTGCGATATTTTCGTGCCATTTGGGCCAATTCTGACCAAACGGGTGGGGCTTCAACGTTCATATTTCACCTGGACATTAAGGTAATGGTGATGTATTGCTTTCTGAAAGAAAAAGTTGAAAAAGTTAGCCAGAATCGAGAGAAATAAAGCTTTTAATATACGTTTTTTGACTTTTTGTGCGATATTTTCGTGCCATTTGGGCCAATTCTGACCAAACGGGTGGGGCTACAACGTTCATATTATACATGGACGTTAAGGTTATGGTTATGTAGTACCTTTTGAAAGAAAAAGTGGAAAAATTTAGCCAGAATCCATAGAAATAAAGCTTTTAATACAAGTTTTTTACGGTAAATAAAACCAATTGACAAGAAACAAAAGAAACTTGACAACATTCACCTACAATGCGTAGGCAGCAAAACAAAGCACTTGCAAAAGTAAAGATATCCCACGCAAACTAAAACCTTTAAAAAGCTCATCCATCAACGCGGCGGGACTTTAGCGTTTTCCTAGTTATAGGAAATATAGCAATCAGTGGTATGGACAGTGCGAACACCCGCGAATTGCGAATTGTGTGGCTCGTTGGTCTTGTGGTTAGCGTATCTGCTTCCAATGCAGAAGGTCCAGGGTTCGATTCCCGCTCAAGTCAGAAGTTTTTTAACTTCTGATTTGGACTTCAGTCCATCAGTTCTTGTCTTAGGAGTTTGTAAACGGTGACTTTGGAGCCGTCCTAGCAACGAAGCACATAATAAATTTCAGAGTTGTTCTGAATCGGCCTTGTTGATTCTGGCGTTGATTCGCGGGTGTTCGCACTGTCCATACCACTGATTGCTATATTTCCTATTCAAAATATCGATCTTTGGTTGGTTATCGCTCACTCGTCGATTGCGTCGGGGCCTGCAGGGTTGGCTTGGTCGCTTTGATTTAAAGTCCCCCACTGAAAATCAGTTATATAACTGAGTGGGTAGACTCTAAATAAAATTTATTTATTTATTTATTTAACGCCAGAATCAACAAGGCCGATTCAGAACAACTCTGAAATTTATTATGTGCTTCGTTGCTAGGACGGCTCCAAAGTCACCGTTTACAAACTCCTAAGACAAGAACCGATGGACTTATGTCCAAATCAGAAGTTAAAAAACTTCTGACTTGAGCGGGAATCGAACCCTGGACCTTCTGCATTGGAAACAGATACGCTAACCACAAGACCAACGAGCCACACAAAGACCAACGAGCCACACACTTCTTCTTCTTCTTCTTCTTCTTCTTCTTCTTCTTCTTCTTCTTCTTCTTCTTCTTCACAATTAATTGATGCTGTCTTCCACCGCTGTGCTGGACTCTCTACTTACAAATATCACCAGGGAACAGAGTTGACAAATCTTACACTTGAGAAGGCGAATATAGCCGTCTCGCAATGTTGTTAGATTTTTTGTCATAGAGCTAGAAATAAATTGGCAACGTTTTTCTTTGTAAGATTCAAAAGTGAAGTTATGTGCGATGTTATAACGTAACAGGAAAAAAAACGTGTGTCGCCATTTTGAAATGGCGATATGTTGTATGGTGGAAAATGAGCTCTATATTCTACATAAGTTTCTAAAGCAAAAAGATAGACATACAAAAGTTAACGTCGAATTCCCAGTCGGGACTAATTTTCACAACCACGGCAATATTTATTGATAATATCATATAAATACATTTATCATGGAAAACCTGCCAAGGGAGCAATGATGCATGCCCCTCTTCAACTAGGTATTTTGGAATTCGCACAATTATGAAGGCAATGTCCGAGGTCTGTTTAAGAAGACTCAATCCCTTGTATTCGCCACCATCGTAAAAACTATCAGTCAGGATTGCCGGTGGTGGGATTCGAACTCAGAGCCTTCAGATTCAGAGTCTCACGTTCTGACGATAATGCACAGGAAGCCTCTTGTTGTGGCTACGACTAACTCGGTACTACTTTATTTCACTTTTCTGACAAGTACACAGTGCTCGGTACACCTGTGAAGTTTTGCCGGATTTCAAAGTTCCCGCCTTCAAAGTACGAGACATGTTTGATTAACTCGAAGTCGGCGAGGTCACGTCTCCGCTGTGAAGGGTTTTTATGACGTAGGCCTATGAGATAAAATACGACTTTTCCTTGGTTGATCACTGCTTTCCTGTTTTTTTTACGTCTCTCCCAGTTTTTACCACTCGAACCAACAACAAATTTAATATTAAGCTTGTGTTCTGTTCTGTGTAAAAATTCTGGGAGCATTTGTCACTAATTTCAAACATTATAGTCTTATGTTGACATCTTAGAAACATACCAATGACAAACATGGTCAGTCGAGGAATCTTTAATGAATCCTCAGCTAGAGCAGACTTGGCCATACTTATTTTAAAACATATTTGTATGTGTGTGGGTGCACATCTTCATTAGCCTTCCACGTTTGATTTGTCCACAATAATATTTCCCGATTTGGATGGTCGGGAAACACTCCCGTAGGTGTAATTGATAATATTTAATACAATTCACAAATTAAAAACGTCCATCCCCAACATCCCGATCATCCCGAATATCTCATCCAAACGACTGAATTGTATATTAAATATCTAGGTGCCCGTTAGGGCACCGCAGCCAAGCCGCGGTGCGCTACACACTCAGGCACCTTATACAGCAAGCAGAGTTGGGGTGATTTTGAGGTGTCACCCAGCCATCATGAAACGTGATGTGAACTTCAAAACTATCAAAATCGAGGGGATTTAGGTATCCGACAACACATGCCAAATTTGGTTTGGGTACGAGCATTCCTTCTTGGTGAAAAAATGACTTGAAACATGCTCAAAATCACTTTAAGGATGTTAGTTACTACTGGCTACTACTACTATCTAATTCGTCAGTTTCAATTGCCCAGCGATTCTGACCAAACGGGTGGGCCTACAACGTTCATATTTTACATGGACATTAAGGTAATAGTGATGTAATTCCCTTTGAAAGAAAAAGTAAAAAAAAAAAATGCTGGAAGGCTTCCAAATAAAGGTTTTAAAATAAGCCTTATACAGGCATACAATCAACAAGTAACTATATAGTTACTTGACAATAATCGCCTACATTGTTTACAAAAAGCAAGTCTTTAGACCACTATATTTTTTCATTCTATTGTTAATTGGTAATACCATAGCAATTAAATCGACTTTGATAAAATTATTATATTTTAACAAATAATTTTGCAATGGAACTTGAAAAAGTAATGAGATCCCACACATAACAAAAACTTGTAAAAATACAGCCAAACCTTACACACTCAAAAGAAATGAGATCTAAAAAAAAGGCCAAGCTCATCTACCCTTCACATTTGCGCATTCTTAATTCATAAACGTACAGTGTCCCGTAACAACATCCTTGAAAAGCTTGGCAAAATAGAATTTACATGACCATTACGTTAAAATTAATTAGAAAAAAAGAATTTGGATGAACTATTACGTTTAAATTAATAGTTGCAAATTCTATTTTGCCAAGCTTTTCAAGGATGTTGTTACGGGACACTGTACGTTTATAAATTAAGAATGCGCAAATGTGGAAGGGTAGATGAGCTTGGCCCTTTTTTTTAGATCTCATTTCTTTTGAGTGTGTAAGGTTTGGCTGTATTTTTACAAGTTTTTGTTATGTGTTTATCAATTACACCTACGGTAGTGTTTCCCGACCATCCAAATCGAGAAATAAACCCTCACTTATACCTGTGTTCGGTAAGGAGTAAGGACATTATTTTATGTTTCGTGTTCAGTCCAAAGGCAACGTTTTCCGTTGCAGTACTGTTCCATCCATTCAGATCTATAACGCAACTACAAATTCAGCGGCTTGGCGGACTAGTTGGCTCAGGCGCCAACGTGGAACGAAGGAGACCCGGTTTCGAACCACGGGGAGAACTTTTATTATTTCTGGATTATACTTAATATTAACAATAAAATTCCCTAAATAAATAATTCTTGTTTATTAAAGATTTGTTTTTAGTGTCTATATCCACTGAGTCACATAACTGGTTTTCAGTGGGGGACCTTCACTGGATGAACGTTGAATATACATTTTTAAAATCCCATTTTGTTGTCCGTTGTACACTGCCAGGATCTTCGGCTTTCACAATATATATTTTTGACGCGAAAATGTTTTTTCAACGTTCTTCATAGTTCATACCCTGGTTTGAATGTATAGGCCTCGTTTTACTCGTGTTAGGAACCGACGAAATTACACCGACTCTAGAAGAAATGCCATTTGTGTATCCTACCTCTTTTTTGTGCTCAACAAAGAGGGGTTTCAAATCCTTGGCCAATTGTTTTTGTCTTATTTTACGTGTGAACACGGAATCTTTTCTACCGTAAAAAGACGACCGACAGACAATTATTTCATTAATGTGTTTTTAGCGAGGAGCAGAAGGAATACATTTTCGCGCCCTTGAAGAGTAAAAATACGCATTGCCCCCTGTGACCTACCAGAGCGAGAGGTCACACTACGTCACGTGTGACCTTACTAATCAATACCAAACAACCTAGTTGAGATTAAGGCCTAATGACACATTTTTATGTGACATTAAACTAAATTGTATCTCATTAATGCGGAATTGCTAATTGTTTATTTTAAAAAATCGCCGTGGTAAAAATGTCACAATTAATTTGAGAATTGACGCATTTTTATTAACCTTTGTTTGTGACACGTGGCCATAATGTCACATCTCTAAATTTGTCCTATGCTGCTTTGATCAAAGTTGATGGCGAATCTGATTGATTGGCCTTGCTCTTTAAAGGTGCATCGAGACAATAAAACGTCATGTTGATTTGCTTTATTGACATTTTCAAATACTTACGCGTGATTTGGAAACGATAATAAGGAATAATCGCTTTTGTGGTCGTCCGTGTGTGTTTTCACGTCTCACGATAAAAGAATGCATGACCTCCAATGGACATGCATTTTTTTTTTTACATTTTCCTTCGACAAGAATGACACAGGATGTTTTTGGTTACCTGTTCGAGTGGAGGGTGGAGGACTAGACCATTTATACCAGGAGATAAGCATAACATGTCGTTTGTATTTTCCTTTTGGTCTAGCTGTCATGTTAAACAATGTGTCTGTCAAAGTGTCAATCATAACTTTCATGTAACGTATACATCACTACACGAGGAGAACAAATAAAACTATCAATTTATCCTTATGCGAATATTTGAAATGTGTATTTGAAACGTCAAAACGTTCTAGAATATTGTGTCATTTTTATGATTATACTTTCACTTGAAAAATTATTTTAGTGACAAAACTGCGTGAGTTTGTTGTGAGTCAAGATTTTAAAAATAATTTGAAATCACGAGTAGAATTTTTTATCGAAAGTAGACAGTGAGAGGGACTATTTTCATCGGAACGGAGTGTAGAACATAAACCCTCACCC